>CADDIJ020000110.1:0-30760 GCA_902809745.2 Tetradesmus lagerheimii
CAACTCATTTGTTAGGTTGTTTGGCTCATGGATGGCAACTGCAGCAAGGATGGTCGCAGGGGCACGAATGGCAGCAGCAGGTATGGCAGCAGCAACAGAGACGGCAGTAATGGCAGCATTTGTGGCGGCTGAAGGGCACTAGAGGGTCATTACCATTGGGGTTGCTGAGGATGTAGCAAGGTAGCAGGACGGGTTCTACAGCGCAGGGCAACGGCACCATATGTGAAAACAATGAGTGGCAATGCAATATTGGGAATGCCGTGATATGTGTTGACTTGTACTACGTCGCATGATGATACCCAAACAGATTATCATATTATTATTATTGATACCCAAACAGAGACGTAGGCAAGTGTTTTATGCTAGTGTGGTGCACAAGGAGTGGCAACCGTGATGAATGTTCACGACTCTTGAGATGCTTGGGTGTGGTTCACCATGGTGAAAAGCTATGTGTGGCGTACTGACTGTGCTTGGACATCAGAAATGCTGGTGTAACAATTTCCTCATCTCATAACCTGCAACCCGGGGCTGCAGAGCTCCTGTGCCAGCAGCAGCACTAGGTGGTCAAGGGTGGTTATGCTGACTCAGTCCAGACGTAGTGCAAGCAATTAGCCTTGTAACCATTGATGTCTGATGGCTCATGGCTCATTCTTGCGTGCTCATAGTAACTGACAGTCGCCAAAACATGTCGCTGCTGCATGCAGGACACCAGCCAATACCAATTGGGCTGTTTGTAATGCCCTGTCAGAGTCCCAGAAAACAGCTCTGCAGCACGAAGTGGAGCTGGCACAGCGCTACACAGCCAATGCAAGCACATCCGCCATCTGGGATCACCTGGTCGCCCTAGTTGAGAAGCAGGGCAGCCTAGCAGGCATGCATCAGGCAGTGGCAGGGCCCTTGCTGCATCAGTATGCCACGCCAGCTTTCCAGGCTGGACCTGATTTGCTGTGGCTGCGCATGAACCCAGCAGGGGCAACAGCATACAGCACTGGCATCCTAGCCAAGATCTCAGCCGCCAACACCACACTGTTCGGTGCATCACCAGCTCCTAGCAAGCTGCATCTTTCAGAACACAGTTGACATGTTCTGCTGTGATATGGATGCCATCAAACAGTCACTTGCCGCACCTGAGGCACGAGTGCAGGCTAGCGTGGGTGCAACGGCGCATGCAGTTTTGTCAGCATTGCAGAGCGCGGCTGCGGTAGCTGCTGCCAATGCACGCGGCGATGAGGCCGCAGCTAGCAGAGCGGCAGAGGCCGCAGCTAGCAGGGCGGCACAGGCTGCAGCTGCAGCAGCACAGTCAGCGCTTCAGCATGCCCAGCAGCTACAGGTGCTAGGAACAAATGCAGCCCCAGCAGTCAGTGTCGGCGCTAGCATCCCTTTGCAGGTGCAACAGGCAGCAGAAACACCTGTGGGCAGTGAGCAGCCAGCTGCTGAGTTAGAAGCAGAGCCAGTAGCAGAGCTTGCAGCAGTTGGTGACACAGGGGGCTTGGACAGCAGCACAGACATGGGGACTGCAGCGTGTGCCACAATGGCAGCATCTGTTCAAATTGGCAGCTGCATCTGCTGATATGGCTGCAGAAATGGTACAAGGACCTCAGCCATATGCCCTCTCCCGTGGTGCTGGCATGCTTATGCTGCTGGCTGATAGCTGGGGCGGCAAAGCAGTGCAGCTGCAAGCAGGCAGGGCGCTGGTTGGGGAGCAACATTTCACACACTACAGCATTGTGCAGCAGCAGGAGTACTGCTGCAGCAGGGTTCACAGACTGTGCAGGTCCCTGTGGCAGCAGAGTTTCTGACAGCAGGCCCAACACCACAGCAGCAGCAGCAGCAGCTACTCACAGGCCATTGGTCAAAGAAGGCTTACAAGCTCAGCGTGACCCCTGGTGCAAACCTGCTGCTGCGCTGCAGCCCCACACACAACTGGGGCAAGAAGTTTACGGCCAGCTGTCCTGCTGCTTGCAGCAGCTACGAGGCTCTCTACACAGGTCTCTCTCCGGCCAAGGTCACCTCCGCACCAGGTGAGCAGTAGGTTTAGCCGAGCTTCAAGAGTTTGAAGATTTAATACATCAGTTTCTGTGTTATTGAAACTTTTGATTGCTGCCAGGAATGCTTTCAAGTGCTTGTTGTTGGGATACTGCCTATACACTTTAAATAGCCTGGCCGAGTTGCTGGCCTCTCCTTTCAGCAACTCATAATAATCTATTTTGAGCTAAGCAAGTGTTCGCTCGAGCTTGCCACGCATTTCAGCCAGGGAACGGGCTTGCTGCCTTCCCTGTCTTGCTGTAGTTTGCTGTGTGCATGGCTGAATCGCCTGTTGGGATGTTGTGGGAGTGTTGGCAGTTCCCACTGGTGGTGACGGCCTACACTCATACACAGCCTGCAGGTTTCTGTAGTGGAACACAAGGCATTGTGCAACAGCATCTGCAATGTCATGTCTTTGTACAGGGGGTAATGAGTTCCAGGTTGACAGATCATGATTTCTGTGTGCAAATGCATTGCCAGTCACAGTAGGGTTTAGGATGTTGCTGACAACTTCAACCACACGCTCCTTTCGCCTCCAGGGAGTATCCTGCTTCCAATTCTGAATATTCAGGAATGGGTATCTCTTTGTTGCATGGATAATCCTAACAGGAATCCCCTTTTGAGCAAAGTACATGCCGACGCATGATTCAAGCTGAAGTGGAAACACTAGCCCACGTGAAGCCTCCTTATCAAAATATTGCATCTCTATCAGGCAGTAGTAAGGCCTTCCATTCAGCAAGGTTTCAATTTGATAAACAATGCTGTCCAAGTGTCTCTTTACTTCTCCTGGGTCATGCACCACATACGCATGCTCATCCAACAGCTGTGTCTTTGCCAAGTACAAAATCCTTTGAGTTGTTGGATTGCTGTCAAACAAGCAAATCCCACAGTTTTGGGATCCAACATCAATGCTCAGGCAGATTTCACCAGGTGGCTGTGGGGTTGGCCGAAGCATTACTGATGTTGTTACAGATTGCGCACCAAATATTTTCTGCATGTTTTCGCTGTTGCATTGCAGGCGGCTTGACATATGAGCCATGCAGGCCAGTGAGGCGGTGCACTCAGCAGCAGCAGGCAGTTGCTGTTAGCAGCACCGCTGCAGGCCTGCAGGGTGATGGGCCTGAGCAGCCAGCAGGAGTGGCCAGCAGGGCTGCTGAGTCACAGCCTGAGGGTATGGGTGAGCCAGCAGCAGCAGCAATAGCCATGTCAGGGGAGGCAGCAAACAAGCAGCAGCTGCTGCCAGCTGCTTTAGCAGCAGTGACCGATCTTTTTTTTTGAAGTAAATTGGTTACATGGGCTGGACCAAGCAACAACAAATTTACTTCTGAAAATGCCAGTGACTGATCTGGCAATGTGTGAAGATGCTCCGGCAGCAGATGCTGCATTTGCTGTTTCATGGAGCTACATTGCTGCCCTGCTGAAAGGCACTGCAGCTTCTGGAAGCGCTGCTGCTGCTGGAGTGAAGCAGGACCTGAAGTCATTGTACATGGCTGTGTCAGCTGGTGAAGCAGCACAGCCAGCAGTGCTTCAGCAGATTACGGGGCAGCTGTGAAAGCTTGGTACTGGCAGCAGCAATGTTGCTGGACCTGCAGCAGGCAGAGGTGAACCAGCAGCATTGCCACTGGCATTACCAGGGGTTGTAGCCGGACAGCTGTCTGGTGAGAATACAGTGCCAATGTGCATTGACGATGAGCAGCCAGCACCACCAACCGGCCTGGGCAACAGCAGCAGCAGCAAGCGTGCAGCAGGAGGCAGCAGCAGCAGCAGCAGCAAAAGGCTTAAGGCCACTGCAGCAGAGAGCAGGGCACCACCAGACTGGGCTGACGGCAGGCCTGGTCGCTGGGTGGACGAGGAGTATTATGTGCAGCTTGGCGATGTGGTGTTTATGCAGGTTGATGACAGCTATGACAGAGACCCATGCACTTTTGTGGTGGAGCGCAGCAGCCCCACGGGCAGTAGTGCTGGCAGTTCTGTGGGATCAGCTGCTGCTCGGGCTTGGATGTTCAGGGTTGAGTCTTTTGGAGGCATGGGTAGGGAGGACAGCAGCAGGATGGCACGGTTTTACTATAACACACAGCGGGACTTGCAGCAGCCGCTGCTGTTCAAGCGCAAATCAGAGCGGCTGCTGCTGGGCAAGGTGCAGGGAATTGTGCACACACTGATGCCATCCAGTGTGAATGAGGTCTTGCAACAGCTAGATGTGCAGTTGGTGGACGAGGTAGTGGAGGCTCTGTGGCAAAATGTTGACAGTGAGTAGCCTACTGCAGCAACGGTTCAACCGCAGGCTGCTGCTGTCAGGGCTTTTGTCAAGGCGTGCCTGGTGGCTTGTTATGCAATTCTTGATGGATTTTTGGTTACTCAACAAATGACTGATCCTACAGGGCTGGGCAGCGGGTTTTGTTCCTGTGTGGTTCAGCATGTCTAGTTAGATAAGAGCAGTGGCATGTGGTGTGGGGAAACTTGAGAGATGACAGCACGTTTGATGGTGACATTGTAATTAAATTAATAAGTTTTCCAGCGCTATCTTTTTGTTCCATGCGTCCCACGCCAAAAAATGCCTTCAACGCGTACACAGCAGCTGGCACCACGCTGGCTCTCACAGTATTCGACATCTGCAAACTTTCAGTCGCTTATGTGCGTTTGCACCAGCAGATTGTCAGAAGCGAATGCTGATGACGGACAGAATCCCTGATAAGACGGGCTTGCTTGCCATCGGGCAATCGATTGCATTGATCATTAATTCAAATCTACGTTTACCATGATGTTCAGCTTTGATTGTGGCTGGGAGCAGCTGTCGGTGGTGGGCACAGATGGTGCAAACGATGCAGGTAAGGTGGACGTGTGAATGTGCTCGGCACGGGGATAGAAGCAGCGGATTAGTTATTAAATGCATTATTTATATTACACGAAGCGCATGCAGGCTCGTTCGTGACCCACGAACAGACTGACAGTAGGTGCAATTCACTCGTGTGGGCCCCACCAGCCCAGTTAGGCAAGAGCAACTAACCAACCAACCAACCAAGCAACATGGTCATGGATTGCAGCACAGACTTCTATTCTCAGCTGTCTGGTCTGACTGCCTGTCGTCAGAGGGTCGTCCTGTGTTTGAGCTGGTCTGGGGGACATAGGAATGTGATGACAAGCCGCTGCTCAGCACCTGTGTAACACCGTGTTCCGGTGACCGGAACTGCCTAGCACCCCAACTCAGTTGGCTATCTGGGCCAGATAGTGATTGCGTCGCCTGAGCAGTAAGCTGCTGACTTCCACCACAGAAATGTATCATACTGAGCTGAGATAGATGTACAACACACCCAAACTGACAGCCTATCAGGCAACGGTTGCCACAGTGGCACTCGCGGAGCCTTTGCCAACGCTTGGCCTGGGCACTCTCTGGCCCACTTCTTTCATCCCATGCAATATTGCTCATACAAGACGCTGCTGACTTCCGCACTACTCACTTTCACCACCGATATGCATCACACAGTTTTGTGCTAGTAGCCACACGCCGTCGTCAACAACTTTGAGTGGGTAGCCAACACAGGTCGGACACATGTATACATGCTGTATAAAAATGATTGTTGCCTTCAAGGCATGGCATACATCATGCAGCTGACTACCACACTTCTCACCGTCACCATAGCACATGTTCTGAATGATAAAACTAGTCACGGGTTGTGAGCAGTTCAACAGTGTTGCAATCTGTATGGTGACCATGCCAGGTGGATATACATGTTTATGTGGTCAAGTGGGAAGTGTGTAAGCCAGTAGCATCATGCAACACGTTTCATACATTATGTTACGTATCTATCAAGTTGTGTGTTGATTGTAGTACATGCAGTATATTGTAGCAGCCATTGCATTCTACGTGCTGTCAGGTCCACTGTCAGGTCCACGGTGTGTCTAGTTAGACACAGTACAGAAGGTGTGGCAAGACCCAGAGGGCTAGCAAGGCAGCTTGCAACCATAATAAAAATACATTTAGGTCATATTAGTTGCAAAAAGCCTTTGCAATCCTGCTGAGAGCGTCAGTAAGCCGAGAACGAGCTTGGCAGGACGTGAACGTAAACAGCTGTCGTAGCAAAACCGTGCGAGTGCTTGAACTGTCATATACGTGCATAAATAACATTTTAGCAGTGTAAATATTACTAATGTTTGGCTGAACAGGCAAAGAGAGCCACACGGATAGCTGCAAATCACTTGTGGGGCAGTGGCACTGCTGTAGAGTGTGTGAGCCAGTACTCAGCAGCAAAGAGCCATAATGGACGCCATCACGCAGAGCAGCTACTGCAGCCTTCAGCCAGACGCACAGGTCTGGTTTAGCAAAGCACTAAATGCAAGTGTTGCGATCAGGCAGGCCAGCAGCACAGAGGAAAAGCAGCAGCTGACATTGGCCATGGCAAGAGAGGCACCAGCAGAAATGGCAAAGGTTTTTACTGAGAAATTTGCATCCATTTGTGATATGAAAGACAGGTTTGAGTTCTCTGGCAGGCAGCCAAGCAAAGAGGAGGGTGACAGAAATGAAGTAGCCTTGGGTTACAGAACACCCACGGCATTCCTAAATGCTGTTGCAAGCGAGATGGGTGAGCAGCAGTTGCTTTGCTGAAAATAGCCAGCTTGAACACTGAAACCATCAGCACAGGTTTCACTCCAACATAATTGGCATGCAGGGGTGTCCACTCGCACGCTGCGGCGCTGTCTTGATGCTACCTATTATTACCGCTGGGAGCTAACTCTGCCACAGGACAAGCGCGTGAACCCTGCAATTGAGGCAGCATGCATCATCTGGGATTTGGTGCAAGATGTGGAGCCAGAGCAGCGCCTAAGCATCATGGATATTGCACGGGGTGAGGCCAGCGCCAACAAGGATGGCAAGCTTACCAAGGAGGCAGCAGCTGCAGCCAAGAAAAAAAGCGCTGGAGTATCTAGTGCCCCATGTAAAGGCAGAGAGTGCAGGCCACATCTACTTTGTTTTGCCTGCCAATGAATAAAACTGGTGCAAGCTGCCCCAGTTTTGTCGTGCAGCTGCTTCACTCCTTTGTCACACACATGTATTGCTGCAGCTCGTATGCACTAGGCTGACTTCTATTACACCACATGGCTCTGTGCAGGTGGCAGTGGTAGGAGAAGTGACAGATGAGGATGGACAACAGCTTGTGGCAGGCAGAAGCAACAAGATCAAACCTCAGGTAGGTGCAAGCAGTAAATGCTTAGGTGACTGCATATGACACCTGCTTGTTTGCTTTGCCTGCCAATGAATAAAACTGGTGCAGGCTGCACCAGTTTTGTCGTGCAGCTGCTTCGCTCCTTTGTCACACACATGTATTGCTGCAGCTCGTATGTACTAAGCTGAACTGACAGAACATTGTTACTCCACATGGCTCTGTGCAGGTTGCAGTGGTAGAAGAAGTGACAGATGAGGATGGACAACAGCTTGTGGCAGGCAGCTGCAACAAGATCAAGCCTCAGGTAGGTGCAAGCAGTAAATGCTTAGGTGACTGCATATGACACCTGCTTGTTTGCTTTGCCTGCCGAATGCGGGCTGCCCCAGTTTTGTCGTGCAGCTGCTTCGCTCCTGTGTCACACACATGTATTGCTGCAGCTCGTATGTACTAAGCTGAACTGACAGAACATTGTTACTCCACATGGCTCTGTGCAGGTTGCAGTGGTAGAAGAAGTGACAGATGAGGATGGACAACAGCTTGTGGCAGGCAGCTGCAACAAGATCAAGCCTTAGGTAGGTGCAAGCAGTAAATGCTTAGGTGACTGCATATGACACCTGTTTGTTTGCTTTGCCTGCCGAATGCGGGCTGCCCCAGTTTTGTCGTGCAGCTGCTTCGCTCCTTTGTCACACACATGGATTGCTGCAGCTCGTATGTACTAAGCTGAACTGACAGAACATTGTTACTCCACATGGCTCTGTGCAGGTTGCAGTGGTAGAAGAAGTGACAGATGAGGATGGACAACAGCTTGTGGCAGGCAGCTGCAACAAGATCAAGCCTTAGGTAGGTGCAAGCAGTAAATGCTTAGGTGACTGCATATGACACCTGTTTGTTTGCTTTGCCTGCCGAATGCGGGCTGCCCCAGTTTTGTCGTGCAGCTGCTTCGCTCCTTTGTCACACACATGGATTGCTGCAGCTCGTATGTACTAAGCTGAACTGACAGAACATTGTTACTCCACATGGCTCTGTGCAGGTTGCAGTGGTAGAAGAAGTGACAGATGAGGATGGACAACAGCTTGTGGCAGGCAGCAGCAACAAGATCAAGCCTGGAGTGAGCACCAAGCAGTAAATGCTTAGGTGACTGCATATGACACCTGTTTGTTTGCTGCCTGCCAGTGCGGGCTAGTTCTTCGCTCCTTTGTCACACACATGGATTGCTGCAGCTCGTATGTGCCAAAGCTGAACTGACAGAACATTGTTACTCCACATGGCTCTGTGCAGGTTGCAGTGGTAGAAGAAGTGACAGATGAGGATGGACAACAGCTTGTGGCAGGCAGAAGCAACAAGATCAAGCCTCAGGTAAGGTGCAGTGAAATGCTTAGGTGACTGCATATGACACCTGCTTGTTTGCTTTGCCTGCCAATGAATAAAACTGTGCAGGTTGCCCCAGTTTTGTCGTGCAGCTGCTTCGCTCCTTTGTCACACACATGTATTGCTGGAGCTTGTACGTACTAAGCTGAACTGACAGAACATTGTTACTCCACATGGCTCTGTGCAGGTTGCAGTGGTAGAAGAAGTGACAGATGAGGATGGACAACAGCTTGTGGCAGGCAGCTGCAACAAGATCAAGCCTCAGGTAGGTGCAAGCAGTAAATGCTTAGGTGACTGCATATGACACCTGCTTGTTTGCTTTGCCTGCCGAATGCGGGCTGCCCCAGTTTTGTCGTGCAGCTGCTTCGCTCCTTTGTCACACACATGTATTGCTGCAGCTCGTATGTACTAAGGCTGAGTATTGCAGTGCAGCTTCACTATGCACTAATGAATACTGCACCACATGGCTCTGTCGCAGGTGGCAGTGGTAGGAGAAGTGACAGATGAGGATGGACAACAGCTTGTGGCAGGCAGAAGCAACAAGATCAAACCTCAGGTAGGTGCAAGCAGTAAATGCTTAGGTGACTGCATATGACACCTGCTTGTTTGCTTTGCCTGCCAATGAATAAAACTGGTGCAGGCTGCACCAGTTTTGTCGTGCAGCTGCTTCGCTCCTTTGTCACACACATGTATTGCTGCAGCTCGTATGTACTAAGCTGAACTGACAGAACATTGTTACTCCACATGGCTCTGTGCAGGTTGCAGTGGTAGAAGAAGTGACAGATGAGGATGGACAACAGCTTGTGGCAGGCAGCTGCAACAAGATCAAGCCTCAGGTAGGTGCAAGCAGTAAATGCTTAGGTGACTGCATATGACACCTGCTTGTTTGCTTTGCCTGCCGAATGCGGGCTGCCCCAGTTTTGTCGTGCAGCTGCTTCGCTCCTGTGTCACACACATGTATTGCTGCAGCTCGTATGTACTAAGCTGAACTGACAGAACATTGTTACTCCACATGGCTCTGTGCAGGTTGCAGTGGTAGAAGAAGTGACAGATGAGGATGGACAACAGCTTGTGGCAGGCAGCTGCAACAAGATCAAGCCTTAGGTAGGTGCAAGCAGTAAATGCTTAGGTGACTGCATATGACACCTGTTTGTTTGCTTTGCCTGCCGAATGCGGGCTGCCCCAGTTTTGTCGTGCAGCTGCTTCGCTCCTTTGTCACACACATGGATTGCTGCAGCTCGTATGTACTAAGCTGAACTGACAGAACATTGTTACTCCACATGGCTCTGTGCAGGTTGCAGTGGTAGAAGAAGTGACAGATGAGGATGGACAACAGCTTGTGGCAGGCAGCAGCAACAAGATCAAGCCTCAGGTAGGTGCAAGCAGTAAATGCTTAGGTGACTGCATATGACACCTGCTTGTTTGCTTTGCCTGCCAATGAATAAAACTGGTGCAGGTTGCCCCAGTTTTGTCGTGCAGCTGCTTCGCTCCTTTGTCACACACATGTATTGCTGGAGCTTGTACGTACTAAGCTGAACTGACAGAACATTGTTACTCCACATGGCTCTGTGCAGGTTGCAGTGGTAGAAGAAGTGACAGATGAGGATGGACAACAGCTTGTGGCAGGCAGATGCAACAAGATCAAGCCTCAGGTAGGTGCAAGCAGTAAATGCTTAGGTGACTGCATATGACACCTGCTTGTTTGCTTTGCCTGCCAATGAATAAAACTGGTGCGGGCTGCCCCAGTTTTGTCGTGCAGCTGCTTCGCTCCTTTGTCACACACATGTATTGCTGCAGCTCGTATGTACTAAGCTGAACTGACAGAACATTGTTACTCCACATGGCTCTGTGCAGGTTGCAGTGGTAGAAGAAGTGACAGATGAGGATGGACAACAGCTTGTGGCAGGCAGCAGCAACAAGATCAAGCCTCAGGTAGGTGCAAGCAGTAAATGCTTAGGTGACATCACATGACACCTGCTTGTTTGCTTTGCCTGCCGAATGCGGGCTGCCCCAGTTTTGTCGTGCAGCTGCTTCGCTCCTTTGTCACACACATGTATTGCTGCAGCTTGTATGCACTAGGCTGACTACTATTACTCCACATGGCTCTGTGCAGGTTGCAGTGGTAGAAGAAGTGACAGATGAGGATGGACAACAGCTTGTGGCAGGCAGCAGCAATGAGATCAAGCCTCAGGTAGGTGCAAGCAGTAAATGCTTAGGTGACTGCATATGACACCTGCTTGTTTGCTTTGCCTGCCGAATGCGGGCTGCCCCAGTTTTGTCGTGCAGCTGCTTCACTCCTTTGTCACACACATGTATTGCTGCAGCTCGTATGCACTAGGCTGACTACTATTACTCCACATGGCTCTGTGCAGGTTGCAGTGGTAGAAGAAGTGACAGATGAGGATGGACAACAGCTTGTGGCAGGCAGCAGCAACAAGATCAAGCCTCAGGTAGGGGCAAGCAGTAAATGCTTAGGTGACATCACATGACACCTGCTTGTTTGCTTTGCCTGCCAATGAATAAAACTGGTGCGGGCTGCCCCAGTTTTGTCGTGCAGCTGCTTCACTCCTTTGTCACACACATGTATTGCTGCCTCTGGCATCCACTTGAATAAATATCTTGTGCTGCATTGCTGGGCTGACGCAAACAATAAAGCTGTGTGGCTGGATCATGCTGTGCAGGGCCCTATCACTGACTCCAAGCTGGCAGCTGACATCACTTGCAAGGACCCTGAGCTGGTGTTCAACACAATGGAGCGCATGACCCGCAATATTCGAACATTCTGTCCAGACCACGAAGGTGTCCGGCTGGGTATGATGCTGTGCCTGGTGGGCCACATGCTGCCAGATGCAGTCATTTGGGGAGAGTACATGCCCAAACACCTGCCAAGCTACGTGCCAGCATCCTACAAGACTGCCCTGGATGCTCAGTTCAGAAGGGTGATTGACCCTCGAGGAACACATAAGTTCCTGTACGTGGCCAACTTCGATGGTTACTGGCAGCAGCATCAAGACCTGCTGCATGACTACCGCTGCTTGCTTTTTGCCAATGGCGAGTTCAGCGATGAGTCCGCATTACTCCTAGAGGGTGATTTTTCGTGCTGGATGTGTCAGGACAGGAATATCTTGTGGCAGGAATTTGAGCAAGAGCTGGTGCTGCAACACCGCAAGTGCGCCAAGGAGGTGTGAGCTGCTCAGGCTGGAGACCACTCTGGGAGATTGGAATGGTGGCAGGCAACCATGTTTTTGCTTCTGATCATCGCATGCACCTCCTCCCAGCAGCAGGGGTTAGCACTTATGGCTAGTACTGTGGGTGCAGCAGGGGTTAGCACTTATGGCTTGTAACGATACCCCAAAAGGCGATGCCTCCATGTCTCGTTTCCGGCCTATAGACCCCGTCACGTTACATACCTCCCCCTCGAGGTAGCGTGATGTCCTCATCCGCGAAACGGGCACGGTGGGGTTCAAGCCCAGGACCTTCCGCACCCAAGTCCGGTGCCCTACCGACTGAGCTACGGAACCGACCCGCTCAGCAACCAATGTAACGATACCCCAAAAGGCGATGCCTCCATGCCTCGTTTCCGGCCTATAGACCCCGTCACGTTACATGGCTAGTACTGTGGTTTAAAACAGGTGGGAGGCAGTTGCTGCCAGCAACATGATGCCCTGTCACGTGACTATATTATTATGTGGTCAAGTGGGGAAGTGTGTGAGTCAGCAGCATACAGCAGAAGGCAACACTGTATAGGGCACATGTGGTCTATCCCTGATGTAACATGTGCCAGCGGGCAGGTTGGGAAACCATACTATGCTCTCCCAACCTGTGACAGGTCCCTTTCCTGTATTGGACAAGTTCTTTCACCTGTAAAGTGTTTTTCAAAACAGTCTACTCTTGGCTTCCACACTTTCATACAGCCTGTTTCCGGGTCCCAGTCATTTCACATACACATTGTTACTTGATATAGTCTTCTGCTGACTTCCACAATTGGATGGCATATCGCCTATCAAAACATGTTTCATACATTATGTTATGTAAATATCCAGCTTTGTGTTGATTGTAGAAACAGCCATGCATTCTACGTGCTGTCAGGTCTTCTCTCAGGTCCACAGTTTGTCTAGTTAGACATGGCACAGTAATGAAGGTATGTCAAGACCCAGAAAGATCGCAAAGTATCTTGCAATTGAATCCAATATATGTGGGAATCCAGAAAGAAAAAGCAAACAAAGTTTGCGCTCAAAAGAAGAGACGAAGCAGCTGAATCCTGCACCATAGATGGTGAAAGTCCAGTAGTCAAAAACTTTACCAGTCGACGTCTGTCGACAGGTACAAAAAATGCATATTAGTAAATCTATTGCAAAAATCCTTTGCAATGCTGCTGAGAGTGTGCCAAAAGACCTCGAACGAGCAGGGCAGGACGTAAACGTACAGCTGTTAGTAACAAAACCGTGCGAGCACTTGAACGGAATCTTAAATGTGCATTAATAGCATTATTTCGGCATTCAAGCCACTATTTTTCAGCTGAATTCGCAAAGAGAGCCACTCGGATGGCCTGGAAATCACTTGAGGGTCAGTGGCACTGGTGTAGAGTGTGTGAGCCAGTTCTCAGCAACAAATCACATGAAGCAAATGTTTTAAGTGCCCTCGCTGTGGGAAGGAACACATCAATAACCGGGCCGTTTCTGAACACATCCACAGGAAGAATGCATGCGATCCCCTAAAGAGCAATGTGGATGTGGAGGAACTTGTGGGTTGCTGGCAGAGTGGCCAGGTAGCAGAGTGGCCCCAACCAGTTGATTGATCGGTTCACCTTCACCGCGTGGTTGCATCCCATAGATAGCAGCAATTCTAGAGATGTGAATGGTAGCATGACCTGACCACTCTCAGAGGCAGGCTGCTACCTGGCAACTCTGCCAGCATGTCAACATAGCCAGGTAGGTGATTATGAAAAATATTATTGCCTCGAGGGACCTCGGCCATCCAAAAAGTTTTGGGGACGGACTGCAAACGACAATAATAATTTGTGTGATGTAGTTCCCATTCTGGCCCCAACCAGTCGATTGATCGGGTCACCTTCCACCGCGTGGTTGAATCCCATAGACAGAAACAATTTTAGAGTTGCTATTGGTAAGATGACTTGACCACTCTGCTACATGGCCACCCTGGCTTTACACCTGGTCCATCCATTCCTTTCATCTAAAACAAACAATGTTGTCTCAGGCATGGTATGAAAAGCAGCTGGTGCATGCCATGGCAGGTGAATATATGTTTATGTGGTCAAGTGGGGTTCCCACGTTTTATCTAAATTATGCTCAGGGGAAGCTCACAACCATAGTGGTAGCCATGTAAATGGCAAATCATTCAGTGGAGCAACTTGGACATTCCATTAGCCTAAGGGACATGAAAGGTTCGCAATGAATCCCCTTGAGCTTTGCAGTCGCTGCCGCATCTTAGTTGAAGGTGCATCGTTGCATTTTGTTCAAAGGGCCCTGCTAATCACACCAGGCCTGATGGCATGTCCTGCCATGTGCCACATGATTGCAAACAATGAATTCGGCTTTCAAGGCCAGTCAGATCTTCCCCGTGTTCATGCTCCTTGAATTTGACCGTGAGTGTAACTTTTACAACCACCCTTGCCTTCTCTTTGGCAAGCAGCAGTATTTTGCGTGCAACATCCTGTGCCATGATGACAGTAGTGCAATGGCTTGCTGAATTGAACTGGCTTGTGCTCATAACTGGCATGCACAGGGCTTGGGGGATCAGAGGGGATGCATACTTTTAGCTGTGCATTCAACCACCGTTTGCTACAGCCTGGGCTGCCAGGGCTGAGCATATGTTCACACAGATGTGATGAACAAGCATGTCCACAACCAGTTGATCAGCAGTGCATCCCAACAGCAAGTATGGAACACAGTGATGTTTATAATTCATTGTCTGCAACTGCTGATGCTGCTATTGCTGCAGGTGCTGTTGCCTTGCTGCTTGCTGGCTTCTAAATGTGGCCTAAAATACCACCTGACTGATGTGCACACCTGCAGCCCCAGCTGTGAACAACACCAGGTGCATGCAGCAGGCTCAGGCCTCAGCAGTCTGTCAGTGCCAGGGCTAGCAATACTGGCTGCTCAGATGCTTTGCAGCCTGCTCAAGCAGCCAGGTGTGGGTGCTATCAGCTGCGGCTTGTCAGTCTGTGCTGTTCAATTAGTGGGTCATGCGGCACAGCTGTGTGGTTGGGCAGGCTGGTAGTAAAGGAAATTGCAAACAGCCTTTTGCTGTGCGCTAGGGAAACCACTGCGGTGTCTTGCTTGGCATGGCAATGTCCTGGCTGCTGTTTCTGCATGGGCAAGTAGTGCCGGCTACCGCTGGCTCACTCTATACTGACATACTTTACTTTCTGCTGCCGGACTTGCTAAACACTACCAACTATGTGAACAGATCTGGCAATCATCAACAGAAGGCGATTGAGGGCATGCAGACATTCTCGCTGCTTTGCATGAAGCTCAGCTTCTCCGGGAGAAGCCTTCTGAGATTATCTGTGCACGAAACAGTGAACTAGAGCTGGAGGTGAAAGCCCTGGGGCAGCAGATCCTAGACAAGGATGAGCACCTGGCCAACGCAGAGACTGACTGTTGATAGCTAGTTGGTGGTGTTGTGCACTTTGGCGTTGCACGGCACGTGCCTGTGAGTAGCTCTGTGCTTAATGCAACGACTGGTTGTAAGGCCCTGTGTGAGTTTGGTGTAGAACATCCTTACAAGGTACTACCGCAACACCATTGCGAGACCGCTGGGTCCGAGTGTTCTGTGATCTGTAAACTTCAAGTTTGTGACAAAGTTACCGTAACTTTCAGTAAAAATGATCTGTGTTCTGGCACCGGGGTGCTGGCAGCACTGCCGCAATGTCTGAGGCTCAACAACAGCAAAACCTTGTCACTGACATGCAGGGCCTGCCATGTGCCAATGGCACTAAATGGTTTCAGCACTGCTGCCAGTGAGCAGTACTGTATTGCTGGCAGGTCAGGAAGCATTGCATGTTGTGTGCAGTACTGTACTGCTGGCAGGTCAGGAAGCATTGTATGTTGCTTGCTCCAGCACACATGTCGATGCATTGTCAGCTGTGATTCAATATAAGCGGAAATCCGATGACCCGCTTTTCAGCCACTAACATCTTCCACTCTTGGGGGTGGGGGCATCAATCAACACCTGTTAATCGATCAACAGGATGGGTGTCTCAGGTGTTGCTGGCTGGCCAGAGTAGCAAAGTTATAATACATATACAAGTTTTGCAATATTATTGTAGCATTTGCACTGGTTTGCATTGGTTCTCTCTCGTTGTTATGTCACAGTTTAAACGTTATACCTGTTGAGGCTGTCAGAGTACTCACGATTCATGTATTACAAACGCTGTTTAGAATGCTGCGTAATAAGTAGAAGGGGCTTATCACGGACGAGTCATGGAAATGCGCCAGAAGCCGTATCACAGCATCAGATCTCTGCAACAAGATCGTTCTCTAGACTTCTTCAGTGACCTTGACGCTGGCATGATGCGTTGCTCTGTGTCTGCCAGCTGAATTCCAACGCGTTTGGCGCAGTTTGGTCGAATGCGCACATTGATCTGCTCGTTCGCAAGCGATCCAGGTGCGTAGCAGCAGAACGTTTGGGCTTTCTTATTGCAGTATTGCAAAGCGGCTGCTCAAAGCCATGCACCATGCACCATGCATCATGCAGATAATGTGGACGCTCCGGCTTGTCCAGGCAGCCTGTTGATCAACATGTCTGCAACTGCTGATGCTGCTATTGCTGCAGGTGCTGTTGCCTTGCTGCTTGCTGGCTTCTAAATGTGGCCTAAAATACCACCTGACTGATGTGCACACCTGCAGCCCCAGCTGTGAACAACACCAGGTGCATGCAGCAGGCTCAGGCCTCAGCAGTCTGTCAGTGCCAGGGCTAGCAATACTGGCTGCTCAGATGCTTTGCAGCCTGCTCAAGTAGCCAGGTGTGGGTGCTATCAGCTGCGGCTTGTCAGTCTGTGCCTTTCAATGAGTGGGTCATGCGGCACAGCTGTGTGGTTGGGCAGGCTGGTAGTAAAGGAAATTGCAAACAGCCTTTTGCTGTGCGCTAGGGAAACCACTGTGGTGTCTTGCTTGGCATGGCATGTCCTGGCTGCTGTTTCTGCATGGGCAAGTAGTGCCGGCTACCACTGGGATCCAGTACTGTTCCTCACACACTGTCAACAGAGCTTGTGTGCACATTATTGATGTGTCTATGTTATGACTGTAGCCACGGCTGACAGCAGTTGCAGCACACACACAGATGGCTTATCAGCAGAGGTGAGAGCTTCTTGCTGCACTGTGGGGTACCTGCCTACACTATCTTCTTGTTGTGATCTTGCAGGCAAACTCTTTCTATCCATTGTGGACTGTTTGTCACATCAGCAGTGAATGCAGTTACAAGCTGCACCTTGGGGGTTAAAGAGCACACAACACAGCAGCTTTTAGTACTTATAAACTACACATAATGCTCACTTCGCCACAGCTACATCAACACGGCAATAGCTGGTGGCCTGTAGGCAGGAGGGGGTTGTTTTGTATTGTAGTTTTTAGCGCTCAGACACTCGGATCACTCAACAGTACTGAGCATGCTTACAAATCTTTCCGCTGTGGAAACAACATTCGGCCAATACTTTTTACCGGCACTAGGCTGTGCACCAGGTGCAAATGCTGCCAGTGGTACATCAGCCACAATCCCATAATCTCCGCTGCTGTCTGTTGCCTGCTGCTGTTTTCGCAGGTACCACTGCTCTGCTTGTTTTCTTCCCCAGATGAGACCTTAACTGTAGAGCATCAGCCTGGGTTGTGCACCAGCAATAGTGAGTGCAGGTGCGCTGGCAGCTTGTTGGGTCTCCTTCAAGCTTGTGACAGATTTAGTCACACAGCTGTGGCTGCACCAGTGTGTCAGCCTGTCTGTCAGCAGCAGGGCTGGCAAGACCTGCTACATGGCCATTATTAGCCTCAACAACAAGCCACCTACGGGTGCTACCAGCCTGCCATCAGATTAAATATTCCTGCAAGCTCATGCAGCGGCTTTACAAGCAGGTGCTGCTCAGCATCAGCCCATATCTTGCATAGTGCTGGGCCAGCTGTGGCATAGTACCTGCTGCTGTTTGCTTCATGGTTGGATTTATATATTTTCCCCTACTACCCTACAGGACCTGTTGTGGAATATACATGCTCAGCTACCCCATTTTAAGCATTGCCAGTGACCATACACAGCAAGCTGTTTACATGGTTGCATACTGTCACGGCATGTGCACCCATGCGACTCTGCTGCAGGGCCTACACTGCACTCTCTGTGGCACAGGCACATAACGTTTATGCACTGCATATAAACTGAGTTCCAAAACTGAGTTCCTAGCAGCAATGGCCCCGGGCCCAATTGGGCCATTGCAATGGCATTGGGAGGCTCCTGCTGCAGCATTCCCATCATGATAAACACCCGCACATGGCCATCACCCTTAGCCAGCTATTAGCACTGCTAGCGCACTGCTGTGACAGCCTGCAGGCCCACTGCTGGGCACCACTTGGGAGGGCGTCCTTTGAAAAAGTTCAAAGTTCTGTGCGGTAACTGCCTGAAGCAGACATGTTGCATGATGCGTCTTCTTTTTCCTGTTTTCACACTGCAAGCTGCAGTTCGCACTGTCAGTGTGTCCGGCACACCATGTGTGCAGCCTGGCAGGCTGATCAGCTCATGACTCACTCACTCAGTGGCGGCCGCTCTGCATTGCAGACGGGCTGACCAGCTACCAGTAGTGCCACCTAGCCTAGTGACTCGCACTGCACCTACTGCCACTGCACCTGCTGCCTCTGAAAGCGTCATAAATCAGTTACAACAACCAATAAACAAAAGGTACGGCATTGGTGCAACTATTCAATGCTGGTTGGGAACTGCCTGGGAGTTACTACTCCAGGACGTGAAGTTTACTACTCCAGGACATGAAGTAATGATATCAGATTATTATTAAAGCTATTGGTTTCACAAGTTTTATTCATCGGAGACAATTGAAGTGGAGAGGAGTCACCACGAACGTATAATCTGCAAATGCCGTTTCCCTCTCAGCCGCGCATTGAAACGTATTGTTTTGATCATCATACAACTCTGATGCAGAGCTGGCCTCGTAATTGCCTTACTTTGCTGCCTGGGAGGTCACTGACTGTGAACGCTGGAGCACCTGCCTTCAACATCCGGACGCACAAATGCCATAAATAACGTTCCATAGGTATATTCATATACATATGTGACGCCTTCCGTGTCAACTATGGCCACAGGATCGAAGCTTCACACACCATTCAGATACGTGACTAACAACCGGCTTTTGCGCTACGTACATTGAGCCACGATGCATCAACACTTGTTTATTTGAGTCGACTACCAGTATTTGATATCGCTGGCCTCCGATCGCCCTACTGCGTTGCTCCTGAGGTCACTGACTGTGAATGCTGGAGCACCTGCCTTCAACATCCGGACGCACAAATGCCCTAATAATATTTTTCTGGTAGTCTTGAATCTCAATTGACTGCATGTCCCATGGAGCAGTGCAGCAAGCCACAACAAGTAAGGAGCAAGTGCATGCTGCTCAACATTGCATAGGGTGCTTAACGCATAGGATCTCTCTTCATATGCAGGCACAACAAACATGCACAGCACTTACGAAGCTTTAACCTCACGCACAAATTGCATGCCATGCTCTGCTGTGGTCACCCTTGCATATGGTGCCTTGTCATGCGATAGGAGAAGATCTGTGCAGTTGCTGTCTGCTATTCCTCCCTGGACCTCTTGCTGCAGCTGGCATTACCACTCCCTGCAGCAGCTGGGCTTGCAGCGCTGCCACACTGCCTGTCATGGCTCGGCCATGTACAGCTGCAAGCTGGCTGCGCGAGGACTGCTGAGAGGCTGCGAGCACAGCAGCCCACACATGTTTGTTAAGCAAGGCAACCCGGTTGCTTTGTCATTGCTATCCCTGCAGGCCTATCATGTATAGACATCAAAAGGCAAGCAGTGTTATCACCCATGGCACAGACAGGATCAGCTTTGCATTCCCCATGAGCCTCTTGTTGGCTCCCTGTGGGTGCCCCCTTTGAGGGGTCATTTTGTAATGTAATGCAATGTATGCATTAGTCTGGACAGGTTTATGGGCCGTAAGGCACATCAGCGGGACTGTAGTTACAAGCCGCGCCTTGCAATCAGGTGAGCACAAGAAACAGCGATCAATGTGCTAGCTGCAAAGCAAACATGATGCTCTCAGGTTATATGCCAAAATGCTACCTGACTGCTGTGCATTAGCCAGAGCTTGCAATCAGCATCCTGCTAGCAGCAGCAATAGGTAGGTAGATAATCTAGCCTGCTGTTGTTTGCTTAGCTGCATGCTGCTGCAATTCTGCACCGGCAATCCAGCACAGCTGCAGGGGCTGTCAGTGCACTCCGGAATTCTCCGCTGCTAACGCTGTCATAAGCAACTGGCGCTCCAGCAAATGTATGGCTGTTGTTGTGCTTTGCAGGTCTGCTTAGTAGCGCACCCCCCCCCCTCCCTTCATGCATGCACTGCTCAGCTACCAAAGCTTGAGCACCATTTGTAAGGAGCTATTGCTGGGCTTGTTGTATGACAGCCAGTGGTCTTGCTGCATTTCAAAGGCAGTTTTTGTTGCATGCTGTTGCTGTGCTCTTCACTCTCAGAGCTCTCAACACCCATGCTCCCAGCTTGCTGTTGCCTGTTCCTGCTTTGTAAGCTTTGTACGCTTCTGCAGGTGGAGTGGCTGGGGGTGTGACTGCATATGTGGCGTGTGCTGCTACAGCATTGTGACGGTGGCATTGTTATGCAGCCATTCACTGCAGGTGTGTTGAATCAGTTCTATGTTTCCACCTTGACTGGCCGATAGTAGTGGACTTGGACCCATGATATGTTGCCTCAGACACAGTCCTGATCATCACTTATTTGATTCTGTGCCCTATGGGTTGGTGGCAGTTGGCTACTGCAGTGTGCACTGATATGAAAGGAGGGCATGGGAACAGCTGGTTGGTGCGTATAGCTATTCACTGCTGAATTTTCAAACATGGCATCATTTATTATTCAGCTGGGTGATGACTATCTGAATGGTGCCACAGCAGCATGCTTGTGCCTGCAGCTGCTCGCCAGGATTCCACGGTTAGACGCCTCATAATGTGCGAAAACCAAAACAACTCCATGTTTTAGAACCCAACGTTAGGTTGCAACGTAAAATTAGATTGTGCTTGCTCTTACCCGCCAGACGGTACGAGTCCCGTTAAATTGCGTCGTAAATTTCTCCCCTCAAAGCATAAATAAATGTAACATGGCAAGTATTTATAACAACTTGTTCATTCGTTTGGGCCATAAATTGAAGATTGCCACAGGACATGATCAGCCTTGTGATTCTGCAGCAGAGCTTCCAAACTCTTAAGACTGTAAGCAATACAGCAGATTGAAGCACCAGTTACTACAGCTAGGACATCCTACATTGTTTTTTTTACAGCTGATCACCAACAACAATGTACTTCAAGGGCATGCCGTGTGTGTCACTTGGTTGTTGCAAAGGCAGTGCATGCACGAGCAGAGATGGATCTAAAGTGGCACAACCAGAATTTGTTGCACTTGGCATTCCTGTCTGCAGCAGACCATGCGCAAGATGGCTCTCCAAGAATCTGAAGTCTCACCCTGAGCTGGACAGGAATGTAAAGCAGTACTGTGACGACGTCCAAGAACTGCAGGAAGGCCGCCAGCGTGTCACCCCAGAACTCACCAAGGCGCTGAAAGAGAAGGTATGTGCCAGCTTTTATGGTCACTGACTTGCTGAGGAAATGGCTGGTATATATGCTGTTAGTTAGTGCGCAGGGCCCCAGCAACACCGCATCTGCAGCTAACCAATCTCTTGCTTCTCACCCTCTCTTTCTGCCCTGCCCCTGCCTGTCAATCTCATGCCACTTCTGCCACAGCGCCTGAGACTTCACAGCATCCTGAAGAGTATCAGTGAGGGTGAGAAGGCTGCCACTGCGCTGAAAGAGGAAGAGGAGATGGCCAAGCTGGCAAGGCAGACAGCTGCCGAGCAGGATAAGCAGCGCAATATAAGGCAGCTGGCAGCTGCATGCGCGTTGAATGATGATGCTGCCGTGATTGCATGCCTGCAATCTGCAGAAGAGGCTCTGCGCACTGGCAAACCCATGGCAGCAGAGTTTGCCATGCTACCATGTGGCGGCCACCATGCCACCTACAGTGATGTGGTGATCAAGGCCATCAAGGCAGCACCCGGGGTGAGTTCAGGGCATGCAACTTGATAGCTCTATCAAGCAAGCTTAAGGCACAAAGTTTGTGGCTATGCTGTCATATATGTACCTCATGTGCGCAATACTGCGTGTTTTGCAGATCTTTTTGCTGTCTCCGTTTCCTTCAGCAGCACAATAAGTATGATAGTGGCCATGCATGGGCCTTTAGTCAGACAACCACACCACTGGACGGCAGCTGCTAATTTGTCGGACAGTATGATCCATTTACCTGTGCATGTTTTCCCAGCATCTGACTTGTGATTTTGACGTGTGCAATGCTGGGGAAATCCACCACCTGTGAGCAAGTCTAACTAATTGGTACTAACTATGTGTGTGCACATGCACTTATGCTCCCTGTGCAGGCCATGGGTGTAGCTGATGACAGCTAGGCATATACGTTACAATGAAAGTATCCTCACACCCCTTATCCTACCTATATACTGGCAACCATGGAGTGAAGTTTCTGGCAGTGGTGACCGATGACGGTGTTGGGGCAAGGTGTCAGGGGTCTCATGTCAGCCCTTGGCTGGCTAAGAAACAACAACAAACAACTGGGTTGACAGCTGGTTGATTCCTTGTCTAAGTTCTTCTCCCAACAGTAGCTTAGCGGCAGTGGTTACATAACTATTTTGTACTACATACCAGCTTATTTCAGCAATGCATTTGCTTTAAATGTTGCATGAGCTATCTCTACTTTTGTTACTGTTTATACACCTAGTAGGTGAGCTATGCTTCACCTCTATGCAATGGCTCGCTGCCAGGCTTACGAAGCACCCTTGAAGGTCCATACATTGCTGCCTGTTGTCACTCAAACAAGCACCTTCCATCTTGTGGTTGTCAGCGTGTGTGGGTGCGTGTGTGGTTGAACTTGAGCGTTTTACTGTCTCAGTTCTGAAGGCTTGGGTTCCATGGTATTCAGTACCAGCTGCAGTGCATTATCAGCTTACCATGTAACTTGTGAAAACAATATGTAGCAGTGCAGCATTGGTAATGTCATGACAAAGACTGCTATGCAAGGTATAGTGCGCCCACTGCCAGCTTGTGTATTTTGTGGTTCCACTCCGAAGTCAGCTGCGCCTTGCATTTCATGTACTGGCAGTATCACTACGGCCATAGTGGGACACAATGCCCCATATGCAGCACGTGCTTTAACCATTTAGGGCCCCTGAACTGAGCTCAATCAGCCTGGCTCTGTAACAGGCCCAGCCTTTTTTTGAGGCAAGAAACCAAAGGCGAGCTGAGAGCCTGGTCAATAGGAACTCACCTTCCTATGCCACTCAGTGTGGAGTATGAGCAACTTCAGGTTGAAGTGCTTCCCCTAAGCCTTATGGAGCGGCTCCATCTGAGGCAGTGGCACTGCCAGGACCTGACTGCTCAAATAGGATTTGCAGCCGGCAGTGCCAGCATTAAAAATACCAGTGACGGCCACTATCCGTTCAACGGCCTTAGACCAGGATGGTTGCAAATAGTGTTCAGGGTTAAATCATTGAGTGCACTGGCAGCTCTGTAATATGATGTGAGCTGGCACAGCTGCACGGTGCAGGGGTCACGCAGGCCGGGGTGGCTGAGGCTCAGTGCGCCTCACTGCTTCCCTTTGGGCAAACTCAGTGGCTCAGTTGTTTTCATACCTGCATGTCACAAAAGTTTTGGTGCAGCCTGCACCTTTGACATTTTTGAGCCCGCTGGCATTTTTTCAGCGCAACTACATTTTTTGAGCCCACTTGCATTTTTTCAGCGCATTTACATTTTTTTGAGCCCGCTTGCATATTTTTTCAGCGCCTTTACATTTTTTGATCTCACTTGATTTTACAAGCACAGTCTGCAGGTTGTGAAACAAATTGCTGATACCTAGTCCTTTGCTCCCAAGGGTCTTGTGCTATCTGGCTCAGGTCACCTTGCCCTGTGCTGACAACAAATGACATGCGGCGTAACAGTTACACGAACAATGACACATAACAAAAAACCAGTCCACCCCTATCTAGCAGCAACACAGTTGATATCTCAAAGTTACCCAGTTACTATTGGCAATAGTACAGCATAGGGCACTGCAACAGTGATGCATAACACCCCGGCCTCCTTATTCCGTCTCGTTATCGCTATCCACTGGAGCGAAAAGCAGCTCCTCTACCTCTGCAACCACTGCTGGGTCCAGCTGCTTCAAAACTTCTGATAAATCCCCTTCTACTTCAGGCTCCATCGTGTAAATCACCCCTGCAACTCCAGCAGGCCGTGGCAGCTTCTGCACCCTGTGCTGAAAGCTGAGCGGCTCGTGCAAGCTGCGCTGCTTGTTGCAATAGAACCTGCCAGAGACACTGTCAGGTGTGAAGGCTTCCAGGCGCCGGTGGCTGCTTGGGCTTTTTGCAGCTGCTTGCTACAGCAGCAACATTCTGCCTCTTGTTGCTGCTGCTGGCAACCTGCTGCAGGCACTGGCCACCTGCAGCCTCTGCTGGCAGCTCTGCTGCCATGCTGTTGCCGTAGCCAGCTGCTGCCTCCCGCAGCTGGGCTAACAGTTGCTTCAGCACATCAGCAGGCGGCGCATTGCCTGCAGCTACTGTCTGATACAGCTCCAGCAAACCTGACCGCACATGTGCAGGGCCGGTGCCTGCTTGCACACTGCGCCTGAGCAGAGTTGATGTAGTACAGCATGCTGATGCATTTGCTGCATCTGCCTCCAAACCACTCATGCTCAACGCCAAGTCATTCACAGCTGCCAGTGCTACTGACAGGTCACCCCCTCCTGTTGGTGGCTCGCTGCCTGTTTGCACTGGTGCAGCTGCTGCTAACACTGCACGTGCTTGTTGCTGCTGCTCCCATGATCCCCATGTACTCCCGCTGCCTGTAGCTGGCGCCTGCAGCAGTGCTCTGTTGGTTGCATTGGTGAGCTCAGCACAGCTGCGGACAGGCCTATGGGGCTCATACTCCAGCTGGCCTGCAGCAGACAGCAGAAGAATAATATCAGATCAACCAGTACAGTAGTAGTGAATGCTGAGACCTGCCCCACAGCCGCTAGAACATGTGTGCTTGAGCTTTGATGTTGGTTCTCAGAACTGTGGCATCTGCCTTTTTGATGGCTCTCCATCTTCTCAAAAAATCATGTTTGTGACCAACAGGCCACTGCTGGATGAGCACCAATACGTTATTCATGATGTCAAACCAGTCAAACGACATTTAGATGAAATCACTCTTCTCACAAACACCCTGCTCAATGGCCGGCCATATTTTGTGCTGATCGAGCAGCAGTTCACTCTTGATCAAAATGACCCTGAATCAAAGCGGCAAGGGTTGGTGTTCCCCTTGCAGCTTGAATCTTGCATTGCAATGTATTATGTGCAAAGAGGCATTGAGGTTAACAATCCACGCCACTGAGAGATATCCATTCCTTGGTATACACGGTTGGAGACAAGACAGCAGATGGCAGAGAAAGCAGAATGTTGTCACTGCAGTGACTCAGCTATTGAACACTGCAACACCAGGCAACCGGTTTGCACACAGGGATCATGACCTAGCAGGCTGGGAAGAAAGGCCTCCCTCACAGCGAAGTGACATGGCCGATGCTGTAGCACAGGCCCTCTGTTATATATATAGAAACATTCAGGCTGTCTATGAATGCAAGCCCTATTCTCCTCTACCAACGCTGACACAAACACCCACACCCTCTACATCACAGCAGACGCCTGTGGGTCAGCCACGAAGACAGGTGCACAGACCCAAACTAACACCCGCTGAATTGCGAGGTAAAATGGAGTTGACACTTGCACGCTTGGGGATTGATTTCTATCAACTGCTAAAGGATGAACACACAGCGCACAACCCAGCCAAATTGTACAAAATTTATCAACATCATCCCAACAATAAACACTTGCTTGCGTTCCTGGAAGCACTTGACGCATACAATTCACAAGGCACGCATATACCCGACGTAGACACACTAAGCGCCCGTCTGACACCGCTGCTTACCTAAAGCTGATGTGATGTTGGCTTGAGATAGGCCATGAAACAGTGCGGCATACCCAGCAGCCGCACTGCACTTGGCAGTGAACTTGCGCCCCCACGTGTGTGATGCAGGGCTGTGCAGCAGCAAGTTGACACCAGGGGTGATGCTGATGGTGAAGCAAGACTTGGACCAGTTGCCAGTCAGTGGTGTTGATGGCGCCAGGTAATCAGCAGCCACGCGCACTGACGCAGACTGCTCATAACCTCCCCGCAGCAGCACGCCCTGCTCGGACATCACCTGCAGCACACTGCAGTGGGTAAAGGGCTTTCCAGCAATTACAGTCTTGCCAGCCTGCAGCAGCTGAGCCTTGCCGTTCCAGCTGTTGGGGAACACGACCAGCATGCCTGCCCCATGGCGCAGCAGTGGACTGGTTGGGCCCTGTGCCAGCTGAGTAGCGAGCTGTGCACCAGCCACTGCCAGCTGCAGAAATGGGGGTGGGCTAGGCACTGCTGAGGTGATGGCAGCAGCTGCTGAGGTTGTTGGTGTTGTGCTGTGGTTACCTCCCGCTGCAATAGGTAGGGTGGGCACTGGCCCGACATGTGTGGCTGCTTCGGCTGGCTGAAGATCAGAGGATCCAGCGACACCAGATGCCTCTTCTGCTTCTGCTGATGTCTGCCCACCAAACATACCAGCTGGTACATCACTCACATCAAGTTGTAGCTGCTGTGCATGCTGTGCTGCAGCCTGGGCCGATTCTGCAGCTGCTATCGCAGCCCTGCCGGCTGCTGTATCATCCCCACGTGCTGTGGCTGCTGCTACTGCGGCAGCACTGTGCAGCGCAGAGAGTACTGCTGCTGTCGCTGAGCCCACACAGGCACTTGTGCGTGCCTGTGGGGATGCTAGGGAAAGCTTGACGCTGTCCACCATCATCATCATGTTCCCCATTAAGCCATAGCATCAACGCCATCGGCCCCGTGCCCCTCAGGAGCGGAAGAAAGAGGGAGCACTGCTCCATTGTGTTTGCAATTATTACGCACATCCCAAGCTTGGACAAGATACTCAGCAATGCTCCTAGATATCACTCGGCACACCCCCCTACTACCCCGAACATCATCAGAAACAAAACGCAACAACTTAGTGGATGCATCAGTCAACGACAACACATTGCGCAATTTTTCAGCGCCGCCAGCAACATCACGCAAAACAGACCGAATTTCATCAAGCATAGTATCCCTCTGAGCAGAAGTAGCGAGACAATCAAACATCAGATGTGACAAAGACTCAACACCCTGACCACAAGCAGGACATGCTGTGTTAGAATCAGCTCTGCTGCCGCCATAACGACTGGTACGCTCATGCACGCAAAGACAGCCCATTCGAACACGCATCAGCAACTCAATACCACGCGTTGGCGCACCAGAACACAAAAAGGGCCTACCCCTTTTAAAACGCATGGCATCAGCATGTGTAGGGTGCACATGCGTGATGTAACGGCTCAAAGTAGAGTGCTGCAGTGATTCACAAACAATTGTGTCTGCATGCAGCTTCCTGACCTGACGGTAGATGTGATTCTTGCACGCATTAGCTCGATCAGCCGCCGCCTCAACATCCACACCATACTTGCAAAGCAAACTCTGCACATATTTATGCCAAGGTGTCACCGCAACAGCACCACTAGGGCGCTTCCACTCAGCTGAGAAAACCTGACGTGGCAAACGCGAATTCTGCATACGCTGGACCCTAAAGTAATACTCCATCGCCCTCTGATGAAGCCACATGTGCAATGGCTTCACACCCCATTCAGCCAGAACAAGTGAAGTGCAAGGGCGCTCCTCGCCACAACGCATTGAGCACTTGATGATGTCAGTCTGCACTTTGTCAATCTGTTGCAGTTGCCTTGCAGTTGACGGAAACCAGACCTCACTGCCATATTCAACAATCGGGCGATCGCATGTAAGCAGAATGATACGCTTTACTTCCACGCTGATGAGCCGGCTCTTCCAAACTGGCATGAGCCCACCCTTCACACGATGCACTTTTGCCAACATCTTCTCAAAGTGCGTATTCCAGTTGCAGGCATTGTTGAACCACAGACCAAGGTAGCAGTACTCTGATACAACAGGCACAGGCACACCATTCCAAATGATGCCAGAGTCAGCCAACTGGCTGGGCTGTCTAGCTGGTGAGACATGCATGACAGCAGACTTCAAGCTATTCAGCTTGAACCGCCACTTACAACTGTATTCATAAACTGTTGCAGCCACAGCCTGAACCTCAGCCAGAGAACCGCACACAGCAACAAAGTCATCAGCCTGCATGGCTGCCACAACCTGACCAGCAGGTTCGTCACAAGGGCCCGTAAGGGTGATGCCAGGGTGCTTTGACGCTGTCCACGCTGTCCACGTCAGCACACAGGAGGTCTATCTGCAAGGAGATAAAAAAGAGTGAAGCAGCAAAGCAGCACCGTTGGACAACTTCTGCCACCATATATTGAACACAACTCCCAGTTGGTTCAGTCAAAGCCCTCTCTGGCCAGCAACATAGACCGTTCCCACAACGGCCTTGCATGCAGAACAACTCATTTTGCATACAGGGACCTGAGACACACTAAGATCAGTGCCATTATGCACCCTGTCTGGTTCTGGACTGTCAGCCATTTGCAGAAATGTACCCTTGGGACATATTTCACACACCTAGAACGTTATGCAGCTCTTGAGCCTGATGCTGAGCTGTCCACAGATGATGAGGATGAAGAGCTTGTCCCTGCGTCAGAGGAGGAGGAGGAGGAGGAGCTTGTTCCTGCGTCAGATGACGAGGAGCAGCTGCCCAGGGGCACACAGCCAGCAGCGCCTGCTGCCGGGGATGCAGGCCAGCAGCACGGTCGCAGGCACAGCCAGCGCAGCAGCAGGGCATCCCAACAGCGCCGCCCCCGCCCCAGCAGGACACCTGTGCAGCCGGGTGACAGTGGATTGCTCTGTGGCGTGCTCAATGTAAATAACATGCCAAAGTCTGGGTTGAAGTTGGTTGAAATTCACCACCTGCTTAAGGAACCCCGCTGTGACATCATGGGCTTCGTGGAGACCAAGGAGGCGCAGGGAAAGCAGCTGCCTGCAGATCACATCCCTGGATACACATACATTAGTAAGCCCAGGGTTGTGCGGGCAGGGGAGCGTGCTTCTGTGGGTGTTGCAGTTGCTGTGCATGCCTCTGTTGCAAACGCGGTGAAAGTGTATGACTTTACTGACCAGCAATACGACGAAGCGCTGTGGCTTGTGATGCCAGGTCAAGGGGTTGCACGCAAGCTCTTCATTGGGGTGGTTTACATGCCTGATATGGGCAAGTCTGCATCAGTGAGGAGTGCTGCTTACTCAGCGCTGCAGGAGGACCTGGAGTACCTGTCTAGCAGGGGATCTGTGTTGGTGATGGGTGACTTAATGCACGGGTTGGACGGGCATCTGGCCCAGCAGAGCGTATTGGTATGCATGGTGAGAGCACCGTCAATGACAACGGCCGCCTGCTCCTCTCATTGCTCAACACTGTCAACCTCTACTCACTTAATGCCCGCACAGCCCCCACCTCCCCTCACCAGCACATCACTTGTGACAGGTCGCACGGCGGCACCAGGCGAGGCTCTTTGATTGACCACATCCTTGCCTCTGCTGACATTGCCATGCCCTGCCAAGCTGCTGCCAGGCCAACAGCCACAGTTGGGCCGCATACTGTGGGTGCTACTGACCACCTGCCTGTGTTTGCCCGCATTGTCAGGCCTGTGGTACGCCGCCCTGCAAAACAGGTTGTGCTGCGCCTCAACGCACAGCCCAAGGATTTCAGGCTGCAGAATGGAGAGCAGTCAGCGGAACTTGAGGCATATCAGGATGCTCTGTCGCAGCTTGGTGCAGCCTACACAGCCACGGTCACCACTTTGCAGCAGCAGGCTTCTGCAGGCTCAACTACAGCAACTAGTGCAGTGCAGCAAGTGCACGAGCAGATGCTAGCAGCACTTCGTCATGCTGTCAACGCCAGTTTTGGCTACAAGAGGGTTTGGGTTGGCAAGTCCTTCCCATGGTGGACTCAGGAGCTCACAGATGATGTGGAGGACAGGAAGCAGGCTTACCTGCGCTACAAGAACTCAGGGCTTGTAGCAGATTGGGCTACTTACAAACAGCAGCAGAAGGCTACTACACAGCTGGTCAAAGCAGCAGAGAAGCTGTACAAAGAGCAGTGCCAGCATGCCATTACTTCTGCATACACAAATCGCATGAATGATGACAGCCTGCTTGGAGAGAAAGACATGTGGCAGCTTGTGCGTCGTCTGTGCCCTAAGCATGTCAGCGAGGCAGTTTACAGCGTTATGCAGCATCCATCTGGGCATGTGGCATCTACCCCAGCTGAGAAAGCTGATGCTTTCAAGTGTCATTATGAGCGCGTTGGCAGCCATGCAGCATTTGCCTCCTCCAACCCCCAGTTTGACGCTGCACACATGTCTTGTGTTGCAGCCAATGTGCAACAGTATTTGCAAGACTCTGCTAACTCCCCTGCCACCCCGCTGGACCTGCCCATCACTGCCGCCGAAGTTTCCGACTGCCTGCAGAGGCTGCGCACTGGCAAGGCCTGCAACCCGGCTGAGGAGGGCATTGTCAATGAGCTACTCAAGTATGGAGGCAGCACGGCCGCAGATATGTTACTGCAGTACTGCAATCTGATGTGGCAGCTGGAGCAGGTGCACCAGGTGCCAGGTACAGTTGTGAACATGCCCAAGAAGGGTGACCTGACAGACCCCACCAACTACCGTTGTATCACCCTGCTTAGCGTGCTTTACAAATTTTACACCAGCGTTCTCAACCAGCGCCTCATCAAGTTTGCAGAAGGCAAGTCAGTGGCGGAGGGCACGACACAGCAACGGCAGCAGAAGCAACAGCAGGCGCAACAGCAGCAGCAGCAACAGCAG
>CADDIJ020000112.1:0-154872 GCA_902809745.2 Tetradesmus lagerheimii
CTACCCCCGTGCTACCCTGGCGCTACGGGCGCTAGTGCTGTGCTACCAGCAGCGGCACAGTAGCGGCACCGTAGCACAGCATTAGCATCTGTAGCGTTTCCCTGTTATCATAGTGCGGGCCCAAACATTGCACGAGGTACTCTATAGGAGAGGTACCCTATTCGACTCCTTGCATATTTTGCATATTCCGCCTAGGTCTCAACTTGCAAATACATGCATCGAACGAGCCCGGGGCTTGCTTCACAGTGATAACTCACCAGAGGCTTAGGTTAGTTAGACTTTATGCACTTCCATGCAACTGCAGCAGGTACAAACCACAGGTGCCTGTGGCATACATATATAATTAAGAAAAGAAATAACGAATCTAAATCAATTTGATTTATTGTATGTGGTGCTGTGTGTGGTGAGAAAAGGGCTTGCAAACGGGTGTTACGCCTCGACTCTGCGCAATCTACAACAGCTGTTATCTGTTGTTTTCTGCTGCTCTGGGGTGTTGCTGCCTGCACATAATCTTAGTGAAGCTGTAACCTACCCAAGGTGTCTTGTCGGCGGGTCCTTTGGCAACTAAGGTCTTCTATAGCGATTCGACGTAGGCCGTAGTTGTATAGAAGGCTCAGTTAGTTACCAAGGGAAGGCTTCACACAATAGACGAGGCTACGAGGACTTGAAAGGTCTGATGGAAAGACTTCTTAAGTGAATACTTCTTCTTGAGTGAGGAGAGGCCCCCTCTATTTATAGCCTTGGCGAAAACCTACAACGCCTCCTCAACTGCCTACAATTGGAACATTCTGGACCAAGGAAGCTTCTAGACAATCCTAGAACATACTACTTCCGGAAACATCTACATCCTTCCGGAGACTTCTAGAACTTCGGGAACATCTGGAACCTTCTGGAAACATCCAGAACCTTCTAGAACCTTCTAGAAACTTCCGGTTCCTTCAACCTTACATCATGCCCCCTCCCCAAGGAGCAACGTCCTCGTTGCTTACCCATCAGCCACGTCGACGCACCTGCCTGCGTGTGCTGCGGGTAGCCACCTCCTGCTCTGGGGTCGCATGATGAGAGGCTTCATACTCATCTATCAAGCTCTGCTCAATGTTGCTTGCTGGCTCCCATGAATCATCCTCTGGGCCACAATTGAGCCAACGGACCAAGTACTTGATAATCCAGCGCCGGCCGACTCGCTCACGCCGCTTGTCAAGGAGCTTGTCTACCAGCCACTGGTCGTCATCAGGGTAGACGAGCACGGGTGCAGAGTGTCCTTTGTGGTCAGGGAACTGCGCATCTTCCTTCCATGGCCGGAGTAAGCTGATGTGGAATACAGGGTGAATCTTGAGAGAAGCAGGAAGCTTCAGCTTGTAGGCCACCGGATTGATGACCTTCTCCACCGTGAAGGGGCCAATGAAGCGAGCTGCGAGCTTCTTGCTCATCGTGGATGGTAAATTGAGGTTGATTGTGGACAGCTTCACCTTGTCTCCGACTTGGAACAGGTAGTGTTGTCGCTCCTTGTTGGCTGCGCGCGCTTGGCGCTCATGGGACTCCCGAAGCTTGGCCTTGGCATGCTCAATTGCGTCCGTCATTTCCTGAGCACGCATCTGCGCTGCTGGCACGATCACATCTGCCAAATCAATAGGTGAGGACACATTCTGACCATACGCCAAATAGAAAGGCGTGTAGCCCGTAGAAGGACTGACTGAATCATTGATAGCAAACTCCGCCAAATCTAGGTAATCATCCCAATCATCCTGGCGAGGTGAAACAAAGTGGCGTAACACCTCTTCCAAGGTGCGATTCGCACGCTCACTCTGGCCATCAGTCTGCGGGTGAAAAGCTGTAGAAAACCGCAGCTCAGTGCCAAGAGCTTTGAACAATGCCTGCCAAAAGTGGCTCAGAAACCGCCGATCCCTGTCAGAGATAATGACACGAGGCAAACCATGGTGCTTATACCATGTACGCACAAATACGTTGGCGATCGCCTCCGCTCCTGCAGTCTTAGTGGTGGGTGCAAAGTGGACCATCTTGGTCAGGCGATCCACAAAGGTCACCACCGCATCATGCCCCTCCTTGGTAACAGGCAGATCTGTGATCAAATCCATGGTAATCTGCTCCCATTTTGCCGTAGGCACAGGTAAAGGCTGCAGAAGACCAAGAGGTCGCTGCATCACAGGCTTATTGCGCTGACATGAAGGACATGCCACAACATAAGAATAGACAGAACGGCTCATGTGCGGCCACCAAAATCTCCTGGCCACACGTTGCAGGGTCTTGGTGTGGCCAAGATGTCCTGCACTTGGACAGTCATGGCACTCGGCAATAATGCGCTTCCTGAGCTCGGGAATTGCTGGGATAGCCACGCGATCCTGGAAGTACCACAACCCATCATGCATCCACAGACCTGGCATCACGTCATCATAGTAGTGATCCTTCTCATATCCAGCCTGAATCTCCTCTTTCAAGTTGCTAGGCACAGATGCCGTAGCAAGCTCAATTGAGGCGAGATCCGGGCGCCGTGACAGAGGATCTGACAAATTCTTAGCTCCCTCCTTGTAAGCAATCTCCGTACCACTGTAGTACGACTCGATCCACTGACTCCACTTGGCCTGTCGTCGAGAAAGATCATGCTTCTTGTTGAACCAAGTATGATTCAGGTGATCAGAGTTGACCTTGAAGGGAACTCCTTCCAGATAGCAACGCCACTGCTGTAGAGCGTAGTAGATTGCAAGCATCTCCCGATCTCCAGTGGGGTAGTTGCGCTCTGTTGGCGAGAGCTTCCGTGACAGATAAGCCACGGGTTGCAAGCCCTTGCCCTGATTTTGAAGTAGTACCGCTCCAAGCGCAAACTTGGAGGCGTCGGTGTAGACCTCATAAGGCAAGCTCGGATCAGGCGTCACCAGTACAGGTGCGGACACCAATGCCTTCTTGAGCTCGTCGAAGGCCCGACCTTCTACATCATCCCGCCAGTGCCACTTGATGCTCTCCTTGGTGAGCTCCGTCAACGGGTACGCCTTTTGAGCATAGTGCTGAATGAAGCGCCGGTAGTAACCAGTCAAACCGAGAAAACCTCGCACTTCACGCACAGTGCCAGGTGTCGGCCACTCCGTAACCGCTGCCACCTTCTTGGGATCTGGCTTAATGCCGTCGGCACTGACGACATGTCCCAAGAAATCGATTTCGCTGAGCCCAAATGCACATTTGTCAAGCCCCACATAAAGCTGATTCTCCCTCAAAACCGCGAGTACCTTAGCCACGTGCTCCAAATGCTCCTCAGGTGTTTTGGAAAAGATCAAGATGTCATCCAAGTACACCACCACGAACTTATCAAGATATGGCTGCAAAATCTTATTCATCAAATGCTGAAAAGTTGCGGGTGCGTTGGTCAACCCAAAAGGCATAACCTTCCACTCAAAGTGACCATAACGCGTCCGGAACGCGGTTTTTGGCACATCTTGCTCAGCAATGCGGATCTGCCAATAGCCACTTTGAAGATCAAGCTTGCTGAATATCGTCGCCCCATGAAGCTGATCCATCAGCTCGTCAATGCGAGGCAAAGGATAGCGGTTTTTCACCGTTATCTTGTTCAGCGCCCGATAGTCAATGCACATACGAAGCTTACCACTCTTCTTAGGAACAAAAAGAATGGGTGCTCCATACGGCGACTTGGAAGGTTGGATGAACCCCATGTCAATCAGGTCCGTTAGTTGTTGCTTGACCTCTGCCAGCTCCAAAGGGCTCATGTGATAAATACGTAGGTAAGGGGGCTTGGCACCAGGCTCCAGCTCAATCTCATGTTCCACACCTCGGGATGGAGGTACACCTTTTGGCAGTTTGCCAAAGATGGCTGAGTACTTGTGAAGTACCCCCTTCATCCGTTCAACCCACTCGGGATCCCCCGAAGGAAAGGAGAGGTCATCTATCGCACGGATAGTTGGGTCCTCCTCAACCTCCTTGAGGATGGCAAGGTAAGCAATTGCGCCCTTGCGTAACTCCCGCTTGAGTTGAAGTGCAGACAACAAACTGACACCGGGAGTTGTCCTCTCGATGTTAGAGGGTTGCTGCAAGGTGTATGTGACGTCCCTCTTTTCAATGGTGATGGTGTTAGACACCCAGTCGATGGCAGGGTTGTGAGCAGTCAACCAAGGCTTGCCAAGGATGATGTCGTATGGTGCCAGCTGAGTGACGGTAAAAGGCCTCCGGTCCTTGAATTGTCCAATACGGAAACGTAGGTCAGGCACGACCGTCCCCGCATCTTGCAGTGAACCGTTGGCGAGCCTCACTTGACGTCGATGGAGCTTGAGAGTAGGCAATCGGAACTTCATCACCACCCTCGGATCGATGTAGTCCTCACTCGCACCTGAGTCTACTAGCACATCAAGCACCTCGCCGCGGCACTTGGCCTTCAGACGAATGAGCTCATGGCTAGCAGGCTCAAGACCACCTAGCTCCATGGCGGTGCACGAGTCTTCGGCCTCGGGTGCAGTGAGTGTCTCCAGCTCCTGCTTCGCCGGCAACTCCTCCTCCCATGGCCTTGGCTTCACTCCTGTGTTCACGGGCGGATCCCACAGGATGATCACCGGCCATTGAGAAGCTTGCTCCACCCACCTGTCCCCGGATGGGATAGAGAACAAGCCCTCCGTTCCCGCAGGGTACTCGTGAATTACCCTCATCCCCTGCGTCAGCTTCCACCACGGCTTCCTGTCCCACTTGGGCAGGATAAACACGCCGCATGTCGTCTCCGGTGCGGTCTTCTTACAATCCAGGTAGTGCCTCAGATATTGGCCAGCATGCCGGAAAGGCACATTCAGCCATACTGACTCGCCGCTGACATTAGCCTTGCGGAAGTCAGTGAAGCCCTTGTAGAACTTGTCAGCCTGGGCAGTCTCCTCACGTGCGCAGGCGTCCACTGAGAATGGCCCGTAAGCATCGGCATACTTGACCTTCTCCAGGCGGTTGAACAGCCAGTAGGTACAGTCCCGCAGTCGTCCACAACGACGGGTACCCGCTTTTCCCTGGGCTGCACTGGATGCTCCAGGCTCACTAGGCCTTTGTGAGCCTTCTACCTGGCGTGAGTCTCTCACAGGCGCACGGGGCTGAGCCTGCTCAATGCGCACAGTACGACCCACACTACTGCACGCGCCCTTCAGTTTGACCGTGCAGAGGTGTCCCCATCACGCTGCTTGTACGCTTGCAGCTTCTTGCAATCCCGCCGCTTGTGCCCTGGCTTGCCACAGTAGAAGCACTTGAGCGGCTGGTTCCTGGGTTTCTGCGGCTCCATTGCTCCGAGCTCCATGGGTGCCGGTCCGCCCCTTGCAACCGCTCCACGGTTGTTGCTGCTCATGTTGACGAAGCGGCTGTTGCCGTTTCGACCACGCTCCCACACCATCGAGTCTGCCTTAATGGCAAGCTCCACGGCGTCATGCAGTGTGGTTGGCTGCTGCAGCTTGACGTGAATGCGCACCTCCGGCTTCAGACCGCGGATGAAGCGATGAATGCGGTCGTTCTCGTCCATGTGCGGCAGCTCCAGCATGTAGGTGTTGAACTCCTGGGCATAGGCGAACACGCTACGCGTTTGGGTGAGCCGGTCAAGCCTCTCCCGCGCGTCCACCTCTGGGTCAACAGGGGTGAAACGGGCGATAAAGGCCTTCTTGAACTCATCCCAAGAAGCGTAGGGCTGAGCCTTGCCCACCGCCACAGCCTGCTCATGCTGGCGGTACCAGTTGAGGGCTGAGTCCTTGAGGTAGGCCGCTGCCACCGTCACAATGGAAGAGCTGCTGAGGTTGGCGCCCTCGGCCGCAAGGTACGTCTCCATCTTGTGGCACCAATTGACAGGGGTAGGCTGCCTGCCATTGGTCTCTGGTGGCTTGGGGAGCTTCAGCTTGCTTGTAGGCACAGCACTGGTCTGCTGCTGCAGCATCTGCTGAAGCGCGTGCTGAAGCTGAGCCACCTGCTGCTGTAAGGCCAACATCTCCGGCGACACTCCAGATCCCTCCATGGCTGCTTAGCAAGCGGACTCACAATCAGAGACGCCCTTGGCCTTGGCCTCCTTAGTGATGTGCTCCTCTATTGCCGTGTGAAGAAGATTCCGGAGCTTCTCCTGGTGTGCGCGGAGCTCTGCCGCCTGGGCTGCCCGAATGCGCGCACAAACGTCTTTTAAAAGGGATTAGCTTGCGCACCTCCTTCTTGAAGCACTGGGGCTTCACGGGCGTGGCTGAGGTTTGGTGAGGATGTTGAGAATCTTCCGGATGCGCGGAGAGTAGGTTGAAGACTTAGGAATTTTCTTGGCTGGATGCTTCTTGATGTTAATGAAAGGCTTAAGGCAATGATAGTCGGTCTTGGCAGGAAGGTTCCGGATAGGAGTAGAAGTGACGAACTCCACGCCGTTGAGCTCAAAGGTTGTCCGGAACTTGGCGACGCTTGGGTGCGAGGGAGGCTCCAGAAACTTCACCTTGGGTACAGGCTTCTCCGGATTATACTTGCCTGGCATATGCCGGAAGCTTGTAGAATCTCCAGGACTCCTCGGTGTTCGTAGACAATCTCAGCTACCACTTGTCACGCCTTGTCGGCGGGTCCTTTGGCAACTAAGGTCTTCTATAGCGATTCGACGTAGGCCGTAGTTGTATAGAAGGCTCAGTTAGTTACCAAGGGAAGGCTTCACACAATAGACGAGGCTACGAGGACTTGAAAGGTCTGATGGAAAGACTTCTTAAGTGAATACTTCTTGTTGAGTGAGGAGAGGCCCCCTCTATTTATAGCCTTGGCGAAAACCTACAACGCCTCCTCAACTGCCTACAATTGGAACATTCTGGACCAAGGAAGCTTCTAGACAATCCTAGAACATACTACTTCCGGAAACATCTACATCCTTCCGGAGACTTCTAGAACTTCGGGAACATCTGGAACCTTCTGGAAACATCCAGAACCTTCTAGAGCCTTCCAGAAACTTCCGGTTCCTTCAACCTTACACAAGGCGTCCCTTGCTGGTTGATCAGGCCCTGCAGTGCTGCTGTGTTGGTTACTGTGCCGCTGCTGCTGCTGTGCTCGGTTAAGCTGTGTGCGCTGTATGCTTGCATATCGCTGCGATTTCTACTGTCTATTGCGGATCAGCCTTTCAGCACCACAGGCAGCTGCTGCGCGTTTGCAGCTGGCTTGATTGAATACAGTTGGTTGGGAGCTACCAACACACACACTGTCCTAGACACAATCATCTTGCGTGATCACGCTGATTTCTGGAGGTGAAGTTTACTAGCACTTCGGAGCCGGCGCTGACATGTCAGCTGTACAGCAGGTATCTGGCCTGATGCTATGGCTTAATGGGTAACATGATGATGATGAGGTATCTGGCCTGCAGGACAGCTGGCTTGCAAGCAAACTCAGGCAGTGGCACTGGCAGCTGTGTCTTGCTGTACCTGCCTCATGCAGCTGGTTGCTATGCCAATACTACTGCTTGTGTGCACAGTATGATGTACTGTCTGATTTCTGGGACCTGCTGTTTGTACCTGCTCCAGTTGATGTCACGGAGGCCAGCAGAGCAGGCAGTGGCACATCAAAGCCACAATAAACGAGTATTGAAAGGATAGAAGGCGTTTGGAGATTTTTCAAAGGAAACAGTGGGGATTTCATCCAGCCGTGGTGAGTTGTTGAATCGCTGGATGTTCGAACTGAGCTTGGTCGACAGCGCCCTAAGCCTTAACTAGTGAGTTATCACTGTGAACAAAGCCCTGGGCTCGTTTGATGCATGTATTTTCTCTGCTCCATGCCACGGCGGTAGTTAGACTTTATGCACCTCCATGTCACGGAGGCCACCAGAGGGTTACCTATCTCGAGTCGCTGGATGTTCGAACTGAGCTTGGTCGACAGCGCCCTAAGCCTTAACTGGTGAGTTATCACTGTGAAGCAAGCCCTGGGCTCGTTCGATGCATGTATTTTGTCTGCTCCATGCCACGGCGGTAGTTAGACTTTATGCACCTCCATGTCACGGAGGCCACCAGAGGGTTACCTATCTCGGCTGGGGTTCACTGACAGAGCAAGTACCTGCTGGCAGCCTCAATGCAAACTGATGACCGGTGCAACCATGGAGTTCGCCAAGCTACGGACAAGGGACGGCCCTCTGCTGTGATTTACTCCTAGCAGACCAGTTCGCCATGTCAGCCGCCAGTTGAAGCTTTGCTGAAGTGTAACTCGTATCACTTAAGTTCAATCATTTTCACTGCCTTCATCATATGCAACGCTTTCACGTCTTCGTTCTATCTGGTAGCGATTGTTCTCTTGCGGGCACTTCCGAGAGGTTCCTTGCTGTTCTGTGACCATACAGGTGGGCGCTGCGGAGTAGGCCGTTTTAAACATTGTTTGTTTAATATCATTCGTCCCGCATGCCATACATGTGCGTGTTCTGGCAAGACAATAGGCAGCTACTGCTACTGCAGCATGGGGCGCTCGACGTATGCTTACTGCGCACAGACCCAAGAAGCTGCTGTATGCCACGATGTTGACACCGGATATGCGCCCTAGCCTGCAAGTGTCCCGTGTCACATGTTCAGCTGTTGGCCAGCACATGCATGTGCGTATGCACTCCCTCAGGCCAGCACTGCAGTGGCACTGCACATGGACTGCTGCTGCTGCTGCTGTTTCTGAGCAGATATTGCATGTGTTTTAAACCGTGCTAAGCTGTGTATGCACCTAACTATGCTTGCAGGGGCCCTAGGCCTGGCACGTGGAAGCCAGCAACACGCAGCAGTAACACTTTCGTGGCACTCGCAGCCAACCCTGTGATATCTGCAAGCTCTAGGGCTGCTGGTTGTAGCTGTCAGCAGTAGACGTAGCAGACACGGCAGACTGCATCAGCCTTCAGCATGGGTTACCTGCCACCATCAGCAATGCCAGTAGCAGCAGCAGCAAGCATGCTGTTGCTGGTGCTGCTAGTGTCGCCAGCGGCAGTTCTTGGTCAGCACAGCGTAATGCCTGCCAGTGTGCCAACCGAAGAAGCCTGCTTTGTTATCCTCGACAAGGTGCCTGCAGCAACATACACAGGTGATCTGTCAGGCTACGAGGCAACTCAAGTGCTGGCCGCAGGCATCAGCAGCGATAGCACAACAGTGCAGAAGCTTGATGTCAGCAGTGCAGCAGTCGTGGCCTATGCAGCGTTCTTGGAGGAGCAATCAGCATCTGTGGCTGCTGCAGCAAGTGTGGCAGCAGAGGACGTGCTGTACAAGTACAAGTACGTCGTAGCTGGGTTTGCCGCACGCGTGACGTCTGGTGAACAGTTGGCAGCGCTACGCCGCGATCCGCGTGTGTCGATGGTGGTACGTGCAAAGCAAGTGCATGCACTCACCTTCACAACGCCAGGGTTCCTTGGACTTGAGGGCAACAGCAGCACAGACCACATTGACGGCAGTGGTGGCGTGTGGGATCAACTGGGAGGTCCCAAACGTGCAGGCGAGGATGTTTCCATCTGTGTCCTCGACACTGGGATTGAGCCTGAGCACCCAAGCTTTTCTGATCGACAAGACACCAGCAGTGACACGGGGCCATATGCCTACACTGTACCACGCAATGTTGGTTATAGCGGCAACTGCCCTGTTGGAGAAGAGTTTCCTGCAGGAACGTGCAAGTGAGTGTCAACATGTACTTGCGCATCCGCCAGTGCCCACAGTATCAGTTGCATCAATGTGGCGAGCACATACGCCTCTAGAGAAATCTGCTGGCCGCTGCATGCTTCATACCGCAGGCTACAGAGTTGTCGCAAATTGAGGTGCATTGCATCAGAGATGTTAGCATCATACATCAAGTAGATACGCGTGGTGTGTTTAAACTAAACGGTACACGTGCTACATCTGTTGGGTGCATGGGGGCATTGCTTGCAGCCGCAAGCTCATAGGTTGCCAGGCCTTCTCCAAGGCCTACGTTGCTAACACGGGCAGCGTGCCCGAGGATGACTTCAACTCATGCAGGTGAGGCGCACAAGGCTAGATGTCAGCAGGCGGTGGATGTTGTTGGCAAGCGCTTCGCTGGCAACATGCACACTGTGCATAGCTGACCTACATTACGTACTATAAAAAGACTTTGACATTTCCTGGCAAATTTCATATGCATTTGTGCCACAGATCTGGTTTGTTGCCGCCTTATGCCGCCTTAGTCGCCCCTGTTCTTGCTTCTGATTGCGAGACCTTGACAACATGCGTTCGGTTGGTGTGCTTCTTCAGCACAAGCAGCTGGTTGAGTGGGGTATGTCTCTGACACGCCGCAAATATAATTGTTTGCTTATCCTGGAGAGAACTTGCGCTCATCTGATGGCGTCAATGTGTTGCATCGAGCGCTCATCTCCTTTTGTCAGGTGTTGACTCTGTGCTCATTTGGGGTGGCTCATACGATATAGGACGGTGAAGGCCATGATGGCAGGTTGCACTGTACAATCTTGTGCTGGTTTGACGTACTTGTGAGTTGCTTAACTTTTCGTCGCGACTATGGTTGCAGTGCATTGGCGGCAGGAACACGAACACAACCCAATGAAATGACCGAACAACACCATAGCATGGCCATAGCATACGGCTGCTCACTTAAACAGAATCTGCCCCGGTGTCGTTTTCTTATCTTCTTTGACAGGGACGGGAGCTATCATGGCACACACGTGTCGGTAAGCTTGTGCCTTCACAACTACCAAGCTACAACAGCCATGCACCATAGCCATGATAGTAATGAAGTCCTCCAGGCTGAGGGTGGTGCTACAGAGCATTGCACGTGCTGAGCAAGCCAGCCATCAATGATGTCATGTGGTGCCTAGTTGCTCTGACAACCCAGATGGTTCAGTGGATGGCGCCTACATGGTTGTATCTTGTTAAAAGAGTGGCATGCATGGTCATTGCTTTGTAGGCTATTGCTGGTGGCAACCGTGCATATGCCAATGGTGATGGGAAGGTTCTTATATCAGGCATGGCACCAAAGGCGCGCCTAGCCATGTACAAAGTAAGCCGCCAGCTTGTTGCGTGCATGGCAATGCAACACGAGTTCCATGGAGCAGTTGCTGCATATGCGTTGTGCTGTTGCGGATGACAACTTGTGTATGAATGCAATAAAAAAGTGAATACACGTAAAACATGCAACAACATATGTCGTCTCGACATTCAACCCTGGGAAAGACCACCAATGCCACAATGTTTGTGTTGGCGCCAAAACCTAGTATATGCCTTGCATGGCATGCCCGCCTTCCCCACAATTGCTGAGTAGAATTTGTGTTGCTGCGTTGCAGGTGCTGTGGGGAAGCGAGAGCATAGGTTTCGACGTTGATATTGTGGCTGCCTTAGAGAAGGCCATTGCTGGTAAGGCTTCATCCAAGTACCGTAACGTACAGGCTGTATAGTAATGTTGAATCTTTATGCTTATGAGTGACACCATGTAGTATGCAATATTGGATGGCTGCCATCAAATGTACATGGTAGCTGCAGCCTTGTAGTTGTGTTTGACACCCGCATGCAATGCTTGTTTAGCCATCAAATGACGACTAACATTGGTGTAAGTATTTTGGCAGACAGTGTTGCTAGAGCACCCCATGTCCTCAAACCTCTAGCCAAACGCAAAATTACTGGCACGATGAATGTGTGTGCGTGTTGCTGATGTAGATGGTTGCGACGTGATCAATATGAGCCTTGGCAGACCTGTGGTGTCTCTGGCGGATGTCTACTCCCTGGCAATCATGAAAACAGCAGGTAGGGATGTTTGCAAAACATCGTTGTGTAGCAATTTCATTGCGTATAAAGCCAATCTTTATTCGCCTTGCCCGCCGGGCAAGCTCAGTGGACTCCCTTCCACTTGAATAATACTATAGGGCTTTAGTGACAAGTACATTGTGGGCTTCAGTAATTTCTCAAGCACATGATCAGCATGCAAGCACATTTTGCTGTGCACATTTGCACAATAGGCTGTCTAGACATACTGCACTAGGTGCCATGTACAGACAACGACAAAAGACATGTTGAAATGATGCCAGAAGATGTACCAGAGTTGAGTTCTCATACACGTCTTAACAACTGGGTTTTTTAAAATGACCATTGGATTAATTATTGTGTGCTGCTTTCATTGCCACTGGGTTGTGCACCGCAGCCGCCGGCATATCTGTGGTGATGTCCGCAGGAGACAGCGGACCCAACCCCGGCACAGTAGAGAACCCTTTCCCATACGCTACAATCGTAGCTGCCAGCACACATTCACCGAAATCCGTTGCTAGGGTCCTAGCAGATGGGAAGCGGTATGTTGGGGCAGGATTTATTGAGAAAGCCGTTGGCCCTGCGCGTCTGCTACTAGCCAACGCTGCCGCGTTGCCGAGTGCCAAAGACGCAGATGTCCAATTGTGTCTCAATGCTACGTTGGATCCGAGGAAGGTCGCCGGCACTATTGTGGTAAGACGGCTAGAAGCGGCTAGGCATGAAATGATGAATCACCAAGGAATGTAACCAGCACAAACATGCATTGTTGTCTTCAGTAGTAACAACATCCGCTTGGCTTGGATGCGTTTGTAGAGTTGAGTGTTTGCCTATAGATCTGCTTTTTTGGTTGCAAGTGAACTACACATGCAGCTTTTTCTTGCATTCAGCGGGAGTTACAACCCAGCAAAAAGCACTGCCACTGCGTGCATTTCACATTGTAACATCAAGCACAACAACACGAATGCATATGTGCATACTTGTCATTGGCCTTTTGCAACTGCGTAGGTGTGTGACAGGGGGACCAATTACCGTGCTGACAAAGCAAAGGAGGTCAAGAGGGCTGGCGGCATTGGCATGGTGGTGGTCAATGTGGATGTCGCTAGCGACACCTTTGTGGAAATCTTAGACGTGCCTCATGTGCATTTAAAGGCAGAGTTCAGGGACAACCTACGCAAGTACGCTGCCATGCCCCAAGCTTCTGCGCAACTGTTGCCTTCCAACATTGTCAGACCCATTGCACCACAGATGGCCGAATTGTCAAGCAGGGGCCCAGCCACTATTGTAAAAGGTGTGTTTCTTGTGCATTCCAACAAACTCATGTGGTCTAATGGTCCACTAGATGCCATGTGAATTCTTGCATTCTGCTTGAGAGCCCAACGGCTGGAAAGCCCTTGCAAGCCAAAGCATCATCGCTTGCAATGTTGTAGCAGTTGTACCTCAAGGCGCAAAATGGTGCAGCAAAGGAAGCAACAACTACCACACATTGCTTGCTGCTTGCTGCGTTGGCAGGTGCCTTCTTGACCCCTGACATCACAGCACCAGGTGTAGACATCTATGCGCCAGTGTCCAAGAACAAGACAGGCCGCAGCTACGACTTCTTGTCGGGAACCAGCGCGTAAGTTCATTTGCTACAGTGGCTGCACTGTTGCTGCAACATGTTGTGTACACAACATTTCCAGCCATGTAGCATTGCTTTGTGTGTGCATGTGTGTAATGGTGACCGCATACCATTGTTGATGCTTGTTGATGCCATCAAAATCCAAAACATACATACGAGAGTCATTACAAATTTGTAATTCAATGAAGTTAAAGCTGCAGCATGCCTTTTTTACTGATGAAAGGTTTAACTTTCTGTCAACCATATGTGACGATGTTGTGTTGCTTACATCCAGGGCCGCGCCCCACGTGGCTGGCTTAGCTGCTCTGGTTCGGCAACGGCATCCAAGTTGGTCACCTATGGCAGTCAAATCAGGTGAACCCATGTTAGATGATCTCAGTTCAGTGTGATTCACTAGCTAGGTTCACCAGCTGCATAGTTGACTGTAAATATGTGCACCTCACATAAATAGCACGTGCACATATATATGGATGGCATGTTGCATGCTGTTGCTGTTGTTGCGTTGCTAGAATGTTCAGACCCTGAATTTGAAGGCAATGTCTTTGAGCCAATACTTCGTACCTAGTTTTGCTGCACACATTTAAGCCTGCCAACAGTGTGCCGTGACTGCTACATGTACACCATGCAGCGCTCATGACCACCGCGTACCAAGAGACCAAGACAGGCCAGCCTGGGCTTCCAATCTGCAAGCCTTTTGATTGTGGTGCTGGTGAGTGAAACCAACACACATTGTCTTTTGATCAACCTCACGAACTTGGCTCAGCCATGGCTGGCCAGCAACCTGCAAACTGGTGTATCATGCATTGCATGTAATGATGGTTCACCGCTATTTGCACACTTGGTGCTTGTATCATAATATACGCATGACAAGCTTGGTACTGCAATATCATGAACACTTGCCCCCAACCTGATTGCAACAGTGAATGTTGTGGCTGCTTGTGTGTTGTTGCAGGACACGTTGACCCACTGCAGATGCTCAATCCGGGCTTGGTCTTTGACTCATCATACGAAGATTGGGCCAAGTCCCTTTGCACAAGCACTAACGAGAATGAGGTGCTCCAAGACATGTACAGAAGGTGCGTTCAACTTGTGGACTGCATACTTGCGCACTCTAGATAGTACATAAACATGTACTAAATAATAATCAATCCTTGTAAGCCATACCTTTCGGCATCGGCAACCGCGCCTCACCCACTGGGGAGGCGGAAAGCAGACTGATTATTCTCTCTATTTTCGGTGTAAGGTAGACCACCCAGACCCTTACACCCTTACTAGGCAGCATGTGGGAATCACCCCATACGGTGGACTGCATACCTAGCAGGGCCGGTGTGTATATAGCCAGCAATCGACGGAGTCCTGCGGAGAGTCGCGAGGACATTAGCAGCATCCTTCCTTCGGCTTTCGCCGACTGTATCCCTGAGTCCAGGGACATACTGCTTAGGCTCAGAATCGAACCTGCAACCTTTCGGCCACTGTTCGTCCGTCATCACCACTGCGCCACGTGTTTAAACATGTACTGTGTATTTGTTCCCTGTTGGTGGAGTAATAGAGTCCACAGCCACGTGTGCGTAATTTTGATGAATGTATGTGCTAAGGAACCCGGCTTAAGTATTGCAGTGGTTCATGGGCACCAGCCTACGACCCTTTGGCGGGAGTTCAAACGCTGCTAGGGCCAGGAGTGGGGTTTCCCTGCTTCTTTCTAAACCAGTAATTTTGATGAATGTATGTGCATGTGTTGGCAACGTATGGATGCATCCAAGGCAATTTTGATGGTGGTTACAGCAGCAACCAGCTTGTTGGATTTTGCAACAAACATAAAGCCCACTAAAGAAGAGGTTGACTTGTCATTCTGCATGTCTTTATGCTGTGTGGCAAATCTTGCCACTAGAGCATGCTAACAACTTGAGTGATGATTGGTGTTGTTGCAACATGAACAATGCAGGTACTGCCAATTGTGTCCGTCTGAAGTACCTCCTGGCCAACCAAATCCATGTGACGCCGCCAACCTCAACTTACCATCCATCGCATTGCCCACCCTGGCAGAAGGCGTGGTCAAGGTGTTGTACCGCACGGTGACAAGTGTGTTGAACACCACGGCAAGCTTTTATGGGACTGCGTCAATTGACCGATCCTCTGAAAAGCTGCTGAAGGTCGCCTCCATCACCCCTGCGTCATTTACACTTGCCCCCAAGGAGTCTCAGCTTTTGCGCATTGAGGTGGTTGCACAAAGTGGGGCATTTGATGCTGGCTGGATGTATGGCAGCATTAACTGGCGCTCAAACAAGGGAACTAATACACGTATCCCGCTTGCGGCCAAAGTGGCACTGTTACAAGCTCCATTGGAGGTCTCTCCAACCATTGCGACCGTCAAGGAGGGCTTGGGTTTTGTGTACACCTTCAACCCTGGGGTGTCTGGCCACTTGCAACTAAAGCACACTGGCTTGGCTCCAGCACTGTTGGAAGTTGGTACCATTTCCAATGACAAATGTGTCTATGCCGATTTTACAATCCCCCGCAACACGCCTTATGCGAGGTTTACAGTCTTTCAAGCTGACTTTAAAGGGGCCGGCAACACATCGCTAAGGTTCCCACAGAGAGTTGGCCTCTACTTGAATGACGTGAATGGCACCTACATAGATAGCAGCGAGAGCATGCTGCCCGACCAACACGTGTCGGTGATATCTCCAACACCAAGCACATACTTAGTGTGGATTTGCGGTATCAATGTTGTTGATAATGTGCGGTTTTACATCAACGCTTGGATCTTGAAGAGCACGCCGTCACAGAACTTGCAATATCGCAAGACAGTGCCTGTTACATCTGGCACCAAGGCGCTCGTGAGGCTACACATCTCCCAGGACATAAACTTTGAAAGCGGTATTGAAGGTGGCTGGCCACCCTTGCGCTACCTTGGTAGGATTGTGCCTTGGTACGGCAAGCTTCAAGGAGATGCTACAGTTGTTTCCATCGTAGCATGATGCGCATGCGTCGGGTTAATGCCAATGTGCACAACATATGGATGGACATGGATGGAGATGGATGGTTGATGATTAATGGATGATGATGGATGGATATGGATGGATGATGATTGATAAATGATTGTTGATGATTGATTGATGATGATGATTGATGATTGATGATGATTGGATGATTGGATGAATGATTCGATGATTGAAAAATTGATTGATTGATGAGGATGGATGGGTGGGTGGTTGGATTGATGAGGATGGGTGGCTGGGTAGGTGGATGGATGGATGGATGAGGATGGATGGATGGATGTGGATGGATGGATGTGGATGGATGGATGTGGATGGATGGATGGATGGATGTAGATGGATGGATTTTAATTGATGGATGTGGATGGATGAATGAATGGATTGAACGATTGATTGATGGATGGATGGATGAATTGATTAATAGATGGATGACTGGATAGATTGATTTATTGATGGATGGATGGATGGATGAATGGATGGATGGATAGATTGATGGATGGATGGATGGATGTGGATGGATGGATGGATGGATGGATGTAGATGGATGGATTTTAATTGATGGATGTGGATGGATGGATGAATGGATTGAACGATTGATTGATTGATGGATGGATGAATTGATTAATAGATGGATGAATGGATGGATGGATAGATTGATTGATGGATGGATGGATGTGGATTGATGGATATGGATGGATTTTAATTGATGGATGTGGATGGATGGATGAATGGATTGAACGATTGATTGATGGATGGATGAATTGATTAATAGATAGATGGATGAATGGATGGATGGTTGATGATGGATGGATGGATAGATGGATGGATGGATGGATGTGGATGGATGTGGATGGATGGATAGATGTAGATGGATGGATTTTAATTGATGGATGTGGATGGATGGATGAATGGATTGAACGATTGATTGATGGATGGATGAATTGATTAATAGATGGATGAATGAATGGATAGATTGATGGATGGATGGATGGATGGATGGATGGATAGATGGATGGATGGATGTGGATGGATGGATGGAAGATGGATGGATTTTAAATTGATGGATGTGGATGGATGGATATGGATTGAACAATTGATTGATGGATGGATGTGGATGGATGGATGGATGGATGGATATATGGATGGATGTGGATGGATGGATGGATGGATGGATGGATGGATGGGATGGATGGATGGATGGATGGATGGATGGATGGATGGATGGATGGATGTGGATGGATGTGGATGGATGTGGATGGTTGTGGATGGATGTGGATGGATGTGGATGGATGTGGATGGATGTGGGTGGATGTGGGTGGATGTGGGTGGATGTGGGTGGATGCGGGTCGCAGGCTGGTGCCCATGATCCATTGGCAATGCGCTACTTAGGCCGGGTTCCTTAGCTACACTCAGCAAACAGTCTGTTATCATGACAGATGCGTATCCACCCACAAACCCAAATGCAGCTTGCGAGTCTCAAGCTCCCAGGATGATTTCTTTTCGTTAGCTTTCATGCCCAGGTAGGACAGCAATGCCTTGACACATGCCACCCCGCCTGCACCGTCAGCCCCTTGAGCAAACAGTAGCAGAAAATCGTCCAAAAAAATGCGGTGATGAACAGGAGCACTGCTAACCACACCCCCCTCTACTGGCAACGAAGGAGGGTTTGCCAGCCATGCTTCAATCTGCTTGCTGAGCCGCATAAACCAGGCTGGCGATCCACTCCAGCCAAATGGCAGCGCCACCATCTGATAACACACACCCTGGACTTGAAAGCCCAAGAACTGCTGATAATCAGGATGGATGAACATGTGAAAGTACCCATCTGCTAGGTCAAAAGCACTCAAGTGGTCGTGAGGCTTAATAGCCTCCCTCAAAGTGTACAGGTGGTCATAGACAGTAGGATACTCAGTGCCACATGAGCTGCTAGGCCTGCAGTCAACTGCTAACCTATAACCCTCTGAGTGCTTAGGCACAAGGAACGCAAAGTTGCACCACTTCAGCGAGTCAACTACTTTGATAGCATCAATGCTCAAGTAATGATCACGCAGCGTTTCCCGCGCCTGCAGCTGCTCACCCTCTAGCCACAACCCGCCGTAATCATAAGGCTGCGGAAGCTGATAAAACTCTGGCACAACCCCATGCCGCAAGGCCTGCACAAGCTCAGGATCTGCAACCAAAGCTTCCCACCGCCAAGCCAAACCTGCAACTTTTTCCACATAACCACTAGTGCTCACCGGCTGCGCCATCCGCGATTGCACATCAGCAGGGGTGCTGAGTGGGGCGCTGCAGCAGTCATAATGACATCCCCATTGTTTCCTTTGAAAAACCTCCAAACGCCTTCTATCCTATCAATATTCGTTTCTTGTGGCTTTGATGTGCCACTGCCTGCTCTGCTGGCAGTCAACGCCTGTGACAGCAGCAGTAACAAACGAGATCGCTGGGGTTCACTGACAGAGCAAGTACCTGCTGGCAGCCTCAATGCAAACTAATGACCGGTGCAACCACGGAGTTCGCCAAGCTACGGACAAGGGACAGCCCTCTGATGTGATTTCCTCCTAGCAGACCAGTTGAACTTCGCCATGTCAGCCGCCAGTTGAAGCTTTGCTGAAGTGTAACTCGTATCACTTAAGTTCAATCATTTTCACTGCCTTCATCATGTGCAACGCTTTCACGTCTTCGTTCTATCTGGTAGCGATTGTTCTCTTGCGGGCACTTCCGAGAGGTTCCTTGCTGTTCTGTGACCATACAGGTGGGCGCTGCGGAGTAGGCCGTTTTAAACATTGTTTGTTTAATATCATTCGTCCCGCATGCCATACATGTGCGTGTTCTGGCATTGCGAGTAACTGTGTACCACAGTGTACCGTACATGTGACTGCATGCATGTACATGCAGGCTGCATGGCGTCACGCCACGCGTGTGCCACATCAAAAAGGGCTGGCGCAGTCATAGGGTGCACACTGTCACAGCGCTGCGCAAGGAGACCTTTTCAATGAGCCAGCATGTATATGGCTGCACTCCCGGGCAGGCTGGCCAGTGTGAGCCTTGCATGGTGTTGTCATGATGTTGTGTAATTTCACTGTCACGGTTGTCATGACTTTGATCAACTCACTGTTAGCTACTGCATTATGCTGCATTATCTTTGCTATTTTAGTATCCTGCAACCCTTTTCACTGTCATCTAACAGTGTCACTTTATTCGAATTGAACAATCTCATCTCTGAGAAGCGAGCACTACAAGAAGGGTGTGCTCTTCACACGTCAAGAATACATTGGTGGTAGTCTGCATGCAAGCAACGGAAGCTGGCGAATGCTGCATCTCCCCATCACCAACAGAGGCCATGCCAGACCCAGCTACGCACTGTATAGGCGCCAACTGCGGGTTGCCGAGCTGACATTCGACATTATTGTATGATGTGATGAATTTGTATTTGATTGGAGGCTCGTATAGGCATAGGAGCGCCTGGTCGCGGGTGAGGCCAGCCTTAATCAAGAACCACGTCCTCATCGGGCCTGGAAGGGCCTGAAACGCCTTTTGAAGGTCAATAGTCGGGTGCAAAGCCTGTGAAACGCTCAAAATTTCCGAAAACACCCAAAGAAGAAGAGGGGTTACAGGGTGATGGTAGGGTTTGTTACACATGGGGGCCTGGCAATTCAAGCCTCTTGAACCGGCATATCATACCGGCCAGGTAGGGTTTCAAGTCCAACTCCGTCCCCCACCACCATCACGACGAACAGAAAGTCTGCAGCCTTCCTGCCCGCCTAGCAATTGTGACCACACTGCTGCAGCAAAACGGAGTGGTCTCCTCCAAGGAACAGCATGGCATGGCAAGCAAGCATGTAAGCGCACGGCACGATAGGGTGAAAACAACCAAAGAAGAAGAAGAGGGGTTACAACCAGAAGAGGGGTTACACGGTGTGCACAGGCAACTACGTTGCAACGAACACCCGTTACAACCAAAACAACCAAAACAACCAAAATAACAATTTTCCATATATAATGTTACGCAGACTTTGCCGAAGCTTCAGCATACGTGGGCTTAGCAGCTCAAAGCCCGTCTAGCTCAGCGGATAGAGCATCGCTTTCCGAAGGCGAGGGTTGCAGGTTCGATCCCTGCGTCGGGTGCTGACTGTTTTGTCGAGGTCTGAATTGAGGTGCATCAACCTCCGTTGACTGCAAGGCAGCCCGAAATTTAAGTTGAAAAAATGATTGTTGGGGCCAGCCTGGCCTGCACCGGGTGCAGAACAGTAAGCCTAGGTCAGCAGGGCACGGGAACCCAAGCTTGCTGCACGCCAAACTTGCTGCATGCTTGAGGATGGCATCCTCAGACACTAGCAGGGCATTCCGGAGCGCATCATCAACAAGTGCAGCAAACATGCTGATGTGGTTCTTGCAATCGTTTTGCATGGCAGCTTGCTCTGGATGCAGTTTTTGTTGAATGGCTGCATGTGTTGGCTACCAATAACACAGCTGCAACGTTCATGTTCTGTCAGCTGGCTTAGAGTTGTGAAGCCAGTCACCAGGCCCTGGTGTCAGCTGGCACTGAGTGCAGACGCTGGAGTGTTCTTCGGCGCAAATGAACAGTCTGAGTGCGCGGTCGCACGGTGCAGCACGTACCAACTCACAGAGGTTTGGGCGCAAACATTCGTTGATCAGGGTTATCACTTAACGAGCTTGGATGTTTGCGTGGCGTCTGGTTGTGTTCACCCTGCTCAAGTTGTACCAGACAAACCTCGGATGACAACGTGGTGCTGTTGTTTGAAAACGCGACCCTGCACGCATGCATCCGATCCTCAAGCATTGATATGCTAGCCCTACTAGGTGTCCTTTCCACGAGCTACCCTTGCTGCCGGTGTACGTCTCGATGGCAAGCAACGAAGGCTTCTGTCTTGCTTCGGTGCTGCTGTTCGCATGCGTACTTACGGCTGTAGAATCACGGGATCATCTACCTGCTGGTAGAGCTTGTCAGACAGTTGAGGTTATCGTGCAACACCCGCCCCCTGCCACCATCACCTCTGACATCACAAAGCACTCTATGCAGGACTCTGGAGCAGCACAGATGCTCTGCTTAGCGTATCAATTCAACATGGCAGCATCGGAAACTCGCTGCAGCAGCCCCTAAAGCCTCAGGCCTGCAGCTTGCACGCCTGCAAAGCCAACACTGGAGCAGCAGCTGTTTCATGCAAGCTGCATCATGTAGCACAGTTGCAGTTGCAGCAAGGCGCTTTGATTTTAAAGCCACAGCTGCTCCTGCCAGCCTTGCTGCAGGATGAAAACACCCCCACCCATGCAGGCGCTGATACCAACGCCACTGAAACACCAGTTGCTGCCCACAACCAACACACTACTGGAGCTACTACCACTAGCAGCAGCAGCAGCAGCACAAACGCTGACAGTACAGCAGTAACGCTCCATATGGCTGCCTGCTGCGTCAACCAGGACAGCAGTAGCGCCACCACCAGCAACTGCCTTGCTGGAACTGCACCAACCCAACCACCAGCAGCACGGGACAACACCAGCAGTGCCCTGCAGGATGAACAACAGCAGCAGCAGCAAGATCAGCAGCAGCAATGGCATGATCAGCAGCTAGCATGGACCAACACTGTTGCACTTACAATTTCAGAGCAGCAGCAGACATGCCAGCGCAACATAGCTGCTGCAGGGTGCCCACCTGGAGTTGAAGCCTGGGAGGTAGCTACTCCAGTGCTGCTGCCAACTGCTTCTGCTGCTGCTGCACATGTATCACTCCTAGATGCAGCACAGGACGTGCATGTGCCTGCAGTAGCAGCATCACAGAATAATGGTGATGCAGTGAGCAAGGAAGCAGAGGATGGCTTGAAGGACAGCAGCAGCAGCAACAACAAGTAGCTACTGCTGGTCAAGCTGCACCTGCCTCTGGCTAGCAGTGCACCACATCCCGCAGATGATGTTAGTAGTTAGTTAGTTACACAGCCCATAGTGCCACACGGGCGGCTATTCAAGCAGGCCCACCGGCCAACACCTGGAGGGTGCTGCTGACAGATGATGTCCTAGGTAATGATGAACCTGCCCGGCCAGCTGGAGTTGAGCGCGAAGACGCGAGTGCTGTGACAGCCATGAGAGCAGTAGCTGATTTTGTGTGTGAGATTTGGAAGCTGCGGAGTACCGTCCTCACAGGACGCGGGACCAATGAGGGCAACCTTATGGTGTAAGGCCTTGTTGGTGAACCTTGTCATTTTGAGTCAATTATTTGTGTGTGATCATGTGTCAGAAGGGCATTTTAACGTACTGTGTGTGGCGAGAGAATGTCACACCCTGTGAGGCCGCTGTCCGTATGTCATTCCCAGGTCCTGCCAACCACATCATGTTACAATGTCAGTAACATTGATATCCAGGACTGTGCCAACGGGATAACATATGGTGTTATGGTGGGTTTTAGGTTGGTTTCCACCCCCATACCTGGCCGTGTTATGGCTCCAACCATAGTCAGTTCGGTGAGACCAATAGTGTCTGGGATTGTCAGTGTTTTTCAACACCCGTTTAGAAAGCCATACCCCAGCTCTACTCACCTGGCTCCTATGTTTTGGCCCCATAGCAGTAGAAATCCAGTACATGCCCAATTACAAATATAATTTCTCTTCTTCATGACCAGTAATTTGTATGACAAGGATACCAACACTATAGGCTGTGTAACTAACTAACTAACTAATTAACTAAATAACTAAATAACTAAATAACTAAATAACTAACTAACTAGCTAACTAACTAACTAACTAACTAACTAACTAACTAACTATAAATCTGCTTTTTGGTTGCAAGTGAACTACACATGCAACTTTTGCTTTCATTCAGCGGGAGTTACAACCCAGCAACAAGCACTGCCACTGCGTGCATTTCACATTGTAACATCAAGTACAACAACACGAATGCATATGTGCATACTTGTCATTGGCCTTTTGCAACTGCGTAGGTGTGTGACAGGGGGACCAATGGCCGTCGGATCGCGGCGTAGCGCTGCCAACTGTTCACCAGACGTCACGCGTGCGGCAAACCCAGCTACGACGTACTTGTACTTGTACAGCACGTCCTCTGCTGCCACACTTGCTGCAGCAGCCACAGATGCTGATTGCTCCTCCAAGAACGCTGCATAGGCCACGACTGCTGCAGTGCTGACATCAAACTTCTGCACTGTTGTGCTATTGCTGCTGATGCCTGCGGCCTGCACTTGAGTTGCCTCGTAGCCTGACAGATCACCTGTGTATGTTGCTGCAGGCACCTTGTCGAGGATAACAAAGCAGGCTTCTTCGGTTGGCACACTGGCAGGCATTATGCTGTGCTGACCAAGAACTGCCGCTGGCGACACTAGCAGCACCAGCAACAGCATGCTTGCTGCTGCTGCTACTGGCATTGCTGATGGTGGCAGGTAACCCATGCTGAAGGCTGATGCAGTCTGCCGTGTCTGCTACGTCTACTGCTGACAGCTACAACCAGCAGCCCTAGAGCTTGCAGATATCACAGGGTTGGTTGCGAGTGCCACGAATGCGTTACTGCTGCGTGTTGCTGGCTTCCACGTGCCAGGCCTAGGGCCCCTGCAAGCATAGTCAGGTGCATACACAGCTTAGTACGGTTTAAAACACATGCAATATCTGCTCAGAAACAGCAGCAGCAGCAGCAGCAGTCCATGTGCAGTGCCACTGCAGTGCTGGCCTGAGGGAGTGCATACGCACATGCATGTGCTGGCCAACAGCTGAACATGTGACACGGGACACTTGCAGGCTAGGGCGCATATCCGGTGTCAACATCGTGGCATACAGCAGCTTCTTGGGTCTGTGCGCAATAAGCATACGTCGAGCGCCCCATGCTGCAGTAGCAGTAGCTGCCAATTGTCTTGCCAGAACACGCACATGTATGGCATGCGGGACGAATGATATTAAACAAACAATGTTTAAAACGACCTACTCCGCAGCGCCCACCTGTATGGTCACAGAACAGCAAGGAACCTCTCGGAAGTGCCCGCAAGAGAACAATCGCTACCAGATAGAACGAAGACGTGAAAGCGTTGCATATGATGAAGGCAGTGAAAATGATTGAACTTAAGTGATACGAGTGACACTTCAGCAAAGCTTCAACTGGCGGCTGACATGGCAAACTGGTCTGCTAGGAATCACAACAGAGGGCCGTCCCTTCCGTAGCTTGGCGAACTCCGTGGTTGCACCGGTCATCAGTTTGCATTGAGGCTGCCAGCAGGTACTTGCTCTGTCAGTGAACCCCAGCCGAGATAGGTAACCCTCTGGTGCCCTCCATGACATGGAGGTGCATAAAGTCTAACTACCGCCGTGGCATGGAGCAGACAAAATACATGCATCGAACGAGCCCAGGGTTTGCTTCGCAGTGATAACTCACCAATTCAGGCTTAGGGCGCTGTCGACCAAGCTCAGTTCGCACATCCAGCGACTCGAGATAGGTAACCCTCTGGTGGCCTCCGTGACATGGAGGTGCATAAAGTCTAACTACCGCCGTGGCATGGAGCAGAGAAAATACATGCATCAAACGAGCCCAGGGCTTGTTTCACAGTGATAACTCACTAGTTAAGGCTTAGGGCGCTGTCGACCAAGCTCAGTTCGAACATCCAGCGATTCAACAACTCACCACGGCTGGATGAAATCCCCACTGTTTCCTTTGAAAAACCTCCAAACGCCTTCTATCCTTTCAATAATCGTTTCTTGTGGCTTTGATGTGCCACTGCCTGCTCTGCTGGCCTCCGTGACATGGAGGTGCATAAAGTCTAACTAACCTAAGCCTCTGGTGAGTTATCACTGTGAAGCAAGCCCCGGGCTCGTTCGATGCATGTATTTGCAAGTTGAGACCTAGGCGGAATATGCAAAATATGCAAGGAGTCGAATAGGGTACCTCTCCTATAGAGTACCTCGTGCAATGTTTGGGCCCGGTCCGGCCCGGAAATCGCGCCTCCGATTGGGGCCATTTCAAGCCTTGAATGCCACCGCATTTGCATTCTAAATACATTAAAAATGCGTTGAGCATGTTGGAGCCTGTATCGGATGTCTTGTCTGTGAGGGGCTGTAAAGTAACACTTAGGCGGCTCCGCCCATATCGTCCATTGCAAGTTGAGACCTAGGCGGAATATGCAAAATATGCAAGGAGTCGAATAGGGTACCTCTCCTATAGAGTACCTCGTGCAATGTTTGGGCCCGGTCCGGCCCGGAAATCGCGCCTCCGATTGGGGCCATTTCAAGCCTTGAATGCCACCGCATTTGCATTCTAAATACATTAAAAATGCGTTGAACATGTTGGAGCCTGTATCGGATGTCTTGTCTGTGAGGGGCTGTAAAGTAACACTTAGGCGGCTCCGCCCATATCGTCCATTGCAAGTTGAGACCTAGGCGTTATATGCAAAATATGCCAGGAGTCGAATAGGATACCACATATAGAGCACCTCGTGCAAAGTTTGGGGCTCCCGGCCCGGCGGAATTTGCGCTATCGATTGGGGCCATTTCAAGCCTTGAATGCCACCGCATTGGCATTCCAAATACATTAAAAATGCGTTGAACATGTTGGAGCCTGTATCGGATGTCTTGTCTGTGAGGGGCTGTAAAGTAACACTTAGGCGGCTTCGCCCATATCGTCCATTGCAAGTTGAGACCTAGGCGTTATATGCAAAATATGCCAGGAGTCGAATAGGATACCACATATAGAGCACCTCGTGCAAAGTTTGGGGCTCCCGGCCCGGCGGAATTTGCGCTATCGATTGGGGCCATTTCAAGCCTTGAATGCCACCGCATTGGCATTCCAAATACATTAAAAATGCGTTGAACATGTTGGAGCCTGTATCGGATGTCTTGTCTGTGAGGGGCTGTAAAGTAACACTTAGGCGGCTTCGCCCATATCGTCCATTGCAAGTTGAGACCTAGGCGTTATATGCAAAATATGCCAGGAGTCGAATAGGATACCACATATAGAGCACCTCGTGCAAAGTTTGGGGCTCCCGGCCCGGCGGAATTTGCGCTATCGATTGGGGCCATTTCAAGCCTTGAATGCCACCGCATTGGCATTCCAAATACATTAAAAATGCGTTGAACATGTTGGAGCCTGTATCGGATGTCTTGTCTGTGAGGGGCTGTAAAGTAACACTTAGGCGGCTTCGCCCATATCGTCCAGTCAAATTGTACATCACAAGGACCCTCACTCACTGTGTATTGAATAAAAATATCTCGATTGTACTTGCTGTTCTTCGTCAGTGCAATGTTCGTTTTCACAATTCGGGCATGCCCAAAACACATTTCCTCATCGATATTTCAAACCAGAATCAAAGAACAGAGTAAGCTGCAACTTGTGTGACTATGGCCTGTCTTCAAGGCTACAGCAATGTGCTAGACACGTCTTCAACAAGTGTAACAAAGCTACTGCAGAACATAGGCAGGCCGTCTTAGACCTGCTGCGCCAAACAGACGACTTAGATGTACTGGACCCAGAACGAATCGCAGAATTCCATGCGCAGCAAACACAGCAGTTGCAGCGCCAGCAGGCATGGAAGGATCAGATACACCAGCAGCAGCTTTCTGGCCAGGTGCAACAGCCACCAGACCTCCAGGGCCTTGCAGATGACTTGCAGCAGGCATTTGCAGCAGCAGCCGCAGCAGAGGCCGCTGGTGAAACAGTGCGCCCCAGCAAACGACACTGTAGGCAGTTTGACCTTGCAGCAACAGCTGCAGCAGCAGCAGCAGCAGCAGCAGCAGCAGCAACAGAAGTTGGCAGCTGCAGCCGCAGGTGCTGTTGCAGCAGAAGCCCCTGCTGGTGCACAGGGCCACAGAAACAGCTGCTGTAGGCATTCACAGCGTGTTCAGCGTGTTCACAATAGATATTGAGAGAGAGTAGTTACATGCGGGTCCAGTCACCATCTTAGATGGTATGAGCCACCCCAAAAGAGCACAGAGTCAACACGTGACAAAAGGAGATGAGCACTCGATGCAACACATTGACGCCATCAGATGAGCACAAGTTCTCTCCAGGATAAGCAAGCAATTATATCTGCGGTGTGTCAGAGACACGACCCACTCAGCCAGCAGCTTGTGCTGAAGAAGCACACCAACCGAGAGCATGTTGTCAAGATCTCACAATCAGAAGCAAGAACAAGGGCGACTAATGCGGCATAAGGCGGCAACAAACCAGATCTGTGGCACAAATGCATATGAAATTCGTCAGGAAATGTCAAAGTCTTATGGGCCAGAGGCAACAGCGTCTAGGGTGTCATCTGAAGGGACATAGCCCTCCGGCTGGATTGGTACGCTCGTGTGGTCAGGCGATAACCCTAACAGCACCGAGCGATACAACCACATCTGGTATACAACAACAGCCAAGCTCTCTTGATCTTCACAGTTTAGAACACGCGACACCATCTCACCAGCACAACGATTGGTGGTGCCATCAGGACAGAATGTACTCTGATGAGCATCACGCAAGTGGTCATATGCAGGGCACTCCAACAGGAGGTGTCTGAGATCTTCCACATTGTCATGGGTCCCAATCCAGGCATGCACACGTGTGCGCCACGCAGGCCGGCTGGCGGTTGAAGGGATAGCAAGCGAGCACAACCTACAAACACGTCGAGGCCTGGGCACCCGAGGGCGTGCATGCCTGCCTAACTGCACTTCTAGCTGAGCAACTCCTGTGCGGAGCCGCACCAGGCATTGTAGCACACGAAATGGCAAACACAGTTGCATGTACTCTGGTTGCGTGCTACGGTCAAAAGCGGAGTCATCATCCATAGGGTGCACCCATGCAGCGTGCGTGCACATGGTCACGTGGTGGCTGGGCGCCGACCTTGGGTCAGCCACCTCAGCACCCCCGTCTGCCCATCCCTGCTTGACCAAGCGGGTGAGTGCAGCAGACACATCTTCAGCTTTCAACTCAAGCCCGCACACGGTTGCAGCTGACACGCCAGGCGCCCGCCATGCTGCTTGGTCAATGACCCCGAGTCGCTGCATGGTGTGCAATAGATAATATGTCCAACAGCCTGTGCAGCCACTCAACGCCAGTTCCACATCCGATACCCATGCAACCCGTGCAAGCCTATCCTGATCCATAGCCTGGAGGCGCTCCCACCAACGCACTGCTAGAACAACCCAATGGTGCATGACAGGCAGGCGGTGCAGCTCATGCATCAACACATCCAAACTAGAGCGTTTACCAGTACCGGTCATGTAGCGAAGGAAGGCCAAGTGTACCTTGTCGGCTGCAGACATGCGCCATCCCAGGCGCCTGAAAAGTCCAGCATGGCACAGCTCAGGACCCCACACATGAGAAGCGTACGACATAACAGGTTCAACCATAATGTCAAACATGCGGCACTTCATATTGGACAATGGAGCCCAAGTTGGAAATAGGCAGCGTTCAACCCTGCCACTGAACAACGACCAACAACAACGACAACACAACAACGCAACAACACAACACTCAACTTGCTAACACACTAGTTTCTCTGCTCCATGCCACAGCGGTAGTTAGACTTTATGCATCTCCATGTCACGGAGGCCACCAGAGGGTTACCTATCTTGTAAGGTTGAAGGAACCGGAAGTTTCTAGAAGGCTCTAGAAGGTTCTGGATGTTTCCAGAAGGTTCCAGATGTTTCCAGAAGTTCTAGAAGTCTCCGGAAGGATGTAGATGTTTCCGGAAGTAGTATGTTCTAGGATTGTCTAGAAGCTTCCTTGGTCCAGAATGTTCCAATTGTAGGCAGTTGAGGAGGCGTTGTAGGTTTTTGCCAAGGCTATAAATAGAGGGGGCCTCTCCTCACTCAACAAGAAGTATACACTCAAGAAGTCTTTCCATCAGACCTCCCAAATCCTCCTAGCCTCGTCTATTGTGTGAAGCCTTCCCTTGGTACCTAACTGAGCCTTCTATACAACTACGGCCTACGTCGAATCGCTATAGAAGACCTTAGTTGCCAAAGGACCCGCCGTCAAGGCGTGACAAGTGGTAGCTGAGATTGTCTACAAACACCGTGGAGTCCTGGAGATTCTACAAGCTTCCGGCATATGCCAGGCAAGTACAATCCGGAGAAGCCTGCACCCAAGGTGAAGTTTCTGGAGCCTCCCTCGCACCCAAGCGCCGCCAAGTTCCGGACAACCTTTGAGCTCAACGGCGTGGAGTTCGTCACTTCTACTCCTATCCGGAACCTTCCTGCCAAGACCGACTATCATTGCCTTAAGCCTTCCACTAACATCAAGAAGCATCCAGCCAAGAAGGTTCCTAAGTCTTCAACCTACTCTCCGCGCATCCGGAAGATTCTCAACAACATCCTCACCAAACCTCAGCCCACGCCCGTGAAGCCCCAGTGCTTCAAGAAGGAGGTGCGCAAGCCAATCCCTTTTGAAGACGTTTGTGCGCGCAATCGGGCAGCCCAGGCGGCAGAGCACCGCGCACATCAGGAGAAGCTCCGGAATCTTCTTCAAACGGCGATTGAGGAGCACATCACTAAGGAGGCCAAGGCCAAGGGCGTCTCTGATTGTGAGTCCGCTTGCTAAGCAGCCATGGAGGGATCTGGAGTGTCGCCGGAGATGTTGGCCTTACAGTAGCAGGTGGCTTAGCTTCAGCACGCGCTTCAGCAGATGCTGCAACAGCAGACCAGTGCTGTGCCTACAAGCAAGCTGAAGCTCCCCAAGCCACCAGAGACCAATGGCAGGCAGCCTTCCCCTGTCAATTGGTGCCACAAGATGGAGACGTACCTTGCGGCCGAGGGCGCCAACCTCAGCAGCTCTTCCATTGTGACGGTGGCAGCGGCCTACCTCAAGGACTCAGCCCTCAACTGGTACCGCCAGCATGAGCAGGCTGTGGCGGTGGGCAAGGCTCAGCCCTACGCTTCTTGGGATGAGTTCAAGAAGGCCTTTATCGCCCGTTTCACCCCTGTTGACCCAGAGGTGGACGCGCGGGAGAGGCTTGACCGGCTCACCCAAACGCGTAGCGTGTTCGCCTATGCCCAGGAGTTCAACACCTACATGCTGGAGCTGCCGCACATGGACGAGAACGACCGCATTCATCGCTTCATCCGCGGTCTGAAGCCGGAGGTGCGCATTCACGTCAAGCTGCAGCAGCCAACCACGCTGCATGACGCCGTGGAGCTTGCCATTAAGGCAGACTCGATGGTGTGGGAGCGTGGTCGAAACGGCAACAGCCGCTTCGTCAACATGGGCAGCAACAACCGTGGAGCGGTTGCAAGGGGCAGACCGGCACCCATGGAGCTCGGAGCAATGGAGCCGCAGAAGCCCAGGAACCAGCCGCTCAAGTGCTTCTACTGTGGCAAGCCAGGGCACAAGCGGCGGGATTGCAAGAAGCTGCAAGCGTACAAGCAGCGTGATGGGGACACCTCTGCACGGTCAAACTGAAGGGCGCGTGCAGTAGTGTGGGTCGTACTGTGCGCATTGAGCAGGCTCAGCCCCGTGCGCCTGTGAGAGACTCACGCCAGGTAGAAGGCTCACAAAGGCCTAGTGAGCCTGGAGCATCCAGTGCAGCCCAGGGAAAAGCGGGTACCCGTCGTTGTGGACGACTGCGGGACTGTACCTACTGGCTGTTCAACCGCCTGGAGAAGGTCAAGTATGCCGATGCTTACGGGCCATTCTCAGTGGACGCCTGCGCACGTGAGGAGACTGCCCAGGCTGACAAGTTCTACAAGGGCTTCACTGACTTCCGCAAGGCTAATGTCAGCGGCGAGTCAGTATGGCTGAATGTGCCTTTCCGGCATGCTGGCCAATATCTGAGGCACTACCTGGATTGTAAGAAGACCGCACCGGAGACGACATGCGGCGTGTTTATCCTGCCCAAGTGGGACAGGAAGCCGTGGTGGAAGCTGACGCAGGGGATGAGGGTAATTCACGAGTACCCTGCGGGAACGGAGGGCTTGTTCTCTATCCCATCCGGGGACAGGTGGGTGGAGCAAGTTTCTCATTGGCCGGTGATCATCATAATAATAATAATCAATCCTTGTAAGCCATACCTTTCGGCATCGGCAACCGCGCCTCACCCATTGGCCGGTGATCATCATGTGGGATCCGCCCGTGAACACAGGAGTGAAGCCAAGGCCATGGGAGGAGGAGTTGCCGGCGAAGCAGGAGCTGGAGACACTCACTGCACCCGAGGCCGAAGACTCGTGCACCGCCATGGAGCTAGGTGGTCTTGAGCCTGCTAACCATGAGCTCATTCGTCTGAAGGCCAAGTGCCGCGGCGAGGTGCTTGATGTGCTAGTAGACTCAGGTGCGAGTGAGGACTACATCGATCCGAGGGTGGTGATGAAGTTCCGATTGCCTACTCTCAAGCTTCATCGACGTCAAGTGAGGCTCGCCAACGGTTCACTGCAAGATGCGGGGACGGTCGTGCCTGACCTACGTTTCCGTATTGGACAATTCAAGGACCGGAGGCCTTTTACCGTCACTCAGCTGGCACCATACGACATCATCCTTGGCAAGCCTTGGTTGACTGCTCACAACCCTGCCATCGACTGGGTGTCTAACACCATCACCATTGAAAAGAGGGACGTCACATACACCTTGCAGCAACCCTCTAACATCGAGAGGACAACTCCCGGTGTCAGTTTGTTGTCTGCACTTCAACTCAAGCGGGAGTTACGCAAGGGCGCAATTGCTTACCTTGCCATCCTCAAGGAGGTTGAGGAGGACCCAACTATCCGTGCGATAGATGACCTCTCCCTTCCTTCGGGGGATCCCGAGTGGATTGAACGGATGAAGGGGGTACTTCACAAGTACTCAGCCATCTTTGGCAAACTGCCAAAAGGTGTACCTCCATCCCGAGGTGTGGAACATGAGATTGAGCTGGAGCCTGGTGCCAAGCCCCCTTACCTACGTATTTATCACATGAGCCCTTTGGAGCTGGCGGAGGTCAAGCGACAACTAACGGACCTGATTGACATGGGGTTCATCCAACCTTCCAAGTCGCCGTATGGAGCACCCATTCTTTTTGTTCCTAAGAAGAATGGTAAGCTTCGTATGTGCATTGACTATCGGGCGCTGAACAAGATAACGGCGAAAAACCGCTATCCTTTGCCTCGCATTGACGAGCTGATGGATCAGCTTCATGGGGCGACGATGTTCAGCAAGCTTGATCTTCAGAGTGGCTATTGGCAGATCCGCATTGCTGAGCAGGATGTGCCAAAAACCGCGTTCCGGACGCGTTATGGTCACTTTGAGTGGAAGGTTATGCCTTTTGGGTTGACCAACGCACCCGCAACTTTTCAGCATTTGATGAATAAGATTTTGCAGCCATATCTTGATAAGTTCGTGGTGGTGTACTTGGATGACATCTTGATCTTTTCCAAGACACCTGAGGAGCATTTGGAGCACGTGGCTAAGGTACTCGCGGTTTTGAGGGAGAATCAGCTTTATGTGGGGCTTGACAAATGTGCATTTGGGCTCAGCGAAATCGATTTCTTGGGACATGTCGTCAGTGCCGACGGCATTAAGCCAGATCCCAAGAAGGTGGCAGCGGTTACGGAGTGGCCGACACCTGGCACTGTGCGTGAAGTGCGAGGTTTTCTCGGTTTGACTGGTTACTACCGGCGCTTCATTCAGCACTATGCTCAAAAGGCGTACCCGTTGACGGAGCTCACCAAGGAGAGCATCAAGTGGCACTGGCGGGATGATGTAGAAGGTCAGGCCTTTGACGAGCTCAAGAAGGCATTGGTGTCCGCACCTGTGCTGGTGACGCCTGATCCGAGCTTGCCTTATGAGGTCTACACCGACGCCTCCAAGTTTGCGCTTGGAGCGGTACCACTTCAAAATCAGGGCAAGGGCTTGCAACCCGTGGCTTATCTGTCACGGAAGCTCTCGCCAACAGAGCGCAACTACCCCACTGGAGATCGGGAGAAGCTTGCAATCTACTACGCTCTACAGCAGTGGCGTTGCTATCTGGAAGGAGTTCCCTTCAAGGTCAACTCTGATCACCTGAACCATACTTGGTTCAACAAGAAGCAGGATCTTTCTCGACGACAGGCCAAGTAGAGTCAGTGGATCGAGTCGTACTACAGTGGTACGGAGATTGCTTACAAGGAGGGAGCTAAGAATTTGTCAGATCCTCTGTCACGGCGCCCGGATCTCGCCTCAATTGCGCTTGCTACGGCATCTGTGCCTAGCAACTTGAAAGAGGAGATTCAGGCTGGATATGAGAAGGATCACTACTATGATGACGTGATGCCAGGTCTGTGGATGCATGATGGGTTGTGGTACTTCCAGGATCGCGTGGCTATCCCAGCAATTCCCGAGCTCAGGAAGCGCATTATTGCCGAGTGCCATGAGCAGGACATCTTGGCCACACCAAGACCCTGCAACGTGTGGCCAGGAGATTTTGGTGGCCGCACATGAGCCGTTCTGTCTATTCTTATGTTGTGGCATGTCCTTCATGTCAGCGCAATAAGCCTGTGATGCAGCGACCTCTTGGTCTTCTGCAGCCTTTACCTGTGCCTACGGCAAAATGGGAGCAGATTACCATGGATTTGATCACAGATCTGCCTGTTACCAAGGAGGGGCATGATGCGGTGGTGACCTTTGTGGATCGCCTGACAAAGATGGTCCACTTTGCACCCACCACTAAGACTGCAGGAGCGGAGGCGATCGCCAACGTATTTGTGCGTACATGGTATAAGCACCATGGTTTGCCTCGTGTCATTATCTCTGACAGGGATCGGCGGTTTCTGAGCCACTTTTGGCAGGCATTGTTCAAAGCTCTTGGCACTGAGCTGCGGTTTTCTACAGCTTTTCACCCGCAGACTGATGGCCAGAGTGAGCGTGCGAACCGCACCTTGGAAGAGGTGTTACGCCACTTTGTTTCACCTCGCCAGGATGATTGGGACGATTACCTAGATTTGGCGGAGTTTGCTATCAATGATTCAGTCAGTCCTTCTACGGGCTACACGCCTTTCTATTTGGCGTATGGTCAGAATGTGTCCTCACCTATTGATTTGGCAGATGTGATCGTGCCAGCAGCGCAGATGCGTGCTCAGGAAATGACGGACGCAATTGAGCATGCCAAGGCCAAGCTTCGGGAGTCCCATGAGCGCCAAGCGCGCGCAGCCAACAAGGAGCGACAACACTACCTGTTCCAAGTCGGAGACAAGGTGAAGCTGTCCACAATCAACCTCAATTTACCATTCACGATGAGCAAGAAGCTCGTAGCTGGCTTCATTGGCCCCTTCACGATGGAGAAGATCATCAATCCGGTGGCCTAGAAGCTGAAGCTTCCTGTTTCTCTCAAGATTCACCCTGTATTCCACATCAGCTTACTCCGGCCATGGAAGGAAGATGCGCAGTTCCCTGACCACAAAGGACACTCTGCACCCGTGCTCGTCTACTCTGATGACGACCAGTGGCTGGTAGACAAGCTCCTTGACAAGCGGCGTGAGCGAGTCGGCCGGCGCTGGATTATCAAGTACTTGGTCCGTTGGCTCAATTGTGGCCCAGAGGATGATTCATGGGAGCCAGCAAGCAACATTGAGCAGAGCTTGATAGATGAGTATGAAGCCTCTCATCATGCAACCCCAGAGCAGGAGGTGGCTACCCACAGCACATGCAGGCAGGTGCGTCGACGTGGCTGATGGGTAAGCAACGAGGACGTTGCTCCTTGGGGAGGGGGCATGATGTAAGGTTGAAGGAACCGGAAGTTTCTAGAAGGCTCTAGAAGGTTCTGGATGTTTCCAGAAGGTTCCAGATGTTTCCAGAAGTTCTAGAAGTCTCCGGAAGGATGTAGATGTTTCCGGAAGTAGTATGTTCTAGGATTGTCTAGAAGCTTCCTTGGTCCAGAATGTTCCAATTGTAGGCAGTTGAGGAGGCGTTGTAGGTTTTTGCCAAGGCTATAAATAGAGGGGGCCTCTCCTCACTCAACAAGAAGTATTCACTCAAGAAGTCTTTCCATCAGACCTCCCAAATCCTCCTAGCCTCGTCTATTGTGTGAAGCCTTCCCTTGGTACCTAACTGAGCCTTCTATACAACTACGGCCTACGTCGAATCGCTATAGAAGACCTTAGTTGCCAAAGGACCCGCCGTCAAGGCGTGATATATCTCTACTCACAGCAGCATATGTGCGCATGCAGAGGGCTGCTGACCGCTTTGCAAGCTCCCCATTGCTGATGTTGATGACTATCTTCAATGTTTTGCATCAAAGGCCAGGGACAAGCACAAACTGTGCATCAACACCAACTGTACTGCAGCTTTACTGCCCGTGCTGGCACTAGTGCTGCTGCTGCATGCAGTGCGCACTGCAGTGCAGCTACTGCAGAGCTCGACGCGACATGAACTCCATCATGAGATGGTTGTCACTAAGCTGAGGTTGCAGTCATGCAGACTTTGTTCAGCAGCAGCGTGTCTTTGCGGCAGCTGCCCAGCAGTACAGCACAAACTCAAATCAGTTGTTTCACAAGATTTACCCTTGATACAGCACACCAGCTTGCTGGCTTTCCTGTCAGGTTACAATGCCCCTACTTGTACAGCACATTCAAGTTACCTTCCGCAGTGCACAGTCGTTGCTGTCCAACAGTTGCTGACCAACAATGGCGTGAGCCTGTCAGGCTGGTCATCATAGACTGACATGTCAAACAAGGACGGACGGTCATCATACATGTATGGCATAACCACAAGGCTGCTGCATAGCACTGCAGACTGCCAATACCTAGTCCCTGCAGCAACATAGGGTAGCATTTGCCTGTTGAACAGGCAGATGCTACTGCACATTGTTGCAAGGACTGGGAATTGACAGCCTGCAGCGCTGTGCAGCAGCCTTACCAAGGAATGCACAAGTCAGGGTTCTTTGCTTTCCGGCCATCATACACGCATGGCCAGGCTGGGTCATCATACATGTATGGCCATAACTGTCAGACAACTACCCAAGCCAGCAACACGATTACGCTTCTCTCACTCCATCACTGCTAGGCTTCGTGTTGTCGCTCCCGTGCTGCTGCCGCATCACCCACGGCAACCTCATAACCCTCACTCGCCGCCTCAGCCCCGCGCGCCACTGCGGCTGCCGCTGCATCACAGCACGCACGCCTGCCGCCAGCAGCCGATAGCCCCTGGCTTGGCAGGCTTCTGCTGCTGCCAGCCGCACCAGGCAGAGCAGCAGCAGGCGGCAGCTGTGTGAGAGCGCGGAGAGCTTGCCGGAGCCCAGCATGGGCAGGAACACCAGCTGCGCCATCATGCCACCTGCAGCACAGATGCAACAGAGCTCAGCTTTCAGGCTGATTTCGACGGTGAACGTTGATCTATGGGTTGAGTGGACTTGAAACAGGTGGGATGTCCGCAGTACTGGCAACGGCGCCCAGCATAGGCAGGAACACCAGCTGCGCCATCATGGCCCCTGCAGTCAATCATGCAGCAGAGCTGCAGCCGTGAGAATTGGTCAATGGGTAGAACTGTCTTTGAAACAGGGAAGCATTTCCTGCAGTACTGAGAATAGTGTGCAGCTTGGGCAGGCATGCCACCTGCATGCTAGGAGGGAGTCATGACCGCATGTGTAAGAGGGCGAGGAAGTGTTTGCTGGACCTAGGATCTGCTGCATGGCAGGAACACCAGATGCGCCATCATGCCACCTGCAGCACAGATGCAACAGAGCTGAAGCCGTGAGAATTGGTAAATGGGATGGATTGCCTTTGCACCAGTTGAAATTTCCTGCGAATAGATGACCAGCTGTGCCATCATGCCATCTGCAGTCAATCATACAACATAGCTCAGCAAAGATGGAAGCATGATAAAGAGTCAATGGGTAATAGTTGCCTCTAGAACAGGTAGGATCTCATGCAGCACTGGCGCCATCCTGCCACCTGCCCGCAATCGGAAGGGGGATTAGGGAAGGCGTTTGCAAGATCGCACGTGAAGAGGGCGGAACACATAAGGGTTTGCCGGACGTAGCATTTGCTGCACGCGCCTGTTAAACTGTGTGAAAGATTGAAATTCCAGTTCACCTGCGCTTGGGCATGCAACTCAGCCGCACGCCCCTGCAGGCCCTCCTATGAAGCAATAACACGCAGTGCATGCAGATTGTACTGTGCCTTGCTGAGCCTTGCTGCACGTAGCTGTTCCGCAACGCTCCACAACCCAAAGCCATCACAATGCCGCATTGGAAGGCTTCAACATCCGAAGGGCTGCATGATGATACCTGTGTCAAGGGAAAACGGGGCCACAGCAACCTCAACTGCAAGGCAAAGTTGCTGCCCTTCTATGCAGATCACTGTGCATAAGAGTCTGCTACACCGCTCACCGATAGTTGCTCCCAGCGCCATGCCAGCAAACGCGTCTGCATTGGGCGGCTGCGGTGTCAGCGCCATCAGCGACGTGTACCAGTACACCTGAAGCATCATATGAATTGCGGGGTTTGGGGGGGACGGGTTTGTAATTAGGAGTGAGGTTTTAGGGTTTGGGTTTAGGTATGATGTCAGTGCCATCAGCAACATGTGCCAGTACACCTGCAGCATCGTAGGGGTTCAGCAGCAGGGGGGGGGGGCAGCATTAGGGTTGAGAGTCAGGGTGTGGTTTTAGGGTTTTGAGATTTAGATAAAATGTGGCATCAGCATCAGCAGAGGTGTGTTGCTGGTGCTCTCCTGCACGCTGTCCTGCAAGCACAGCCAGGCTTGAAAAGCGGCAGCACATCAGTAATACGCCAGCAAGACACCTACCTCTCTTCATGCAAGGCTGTGCACGCATGCAGCGCTGTCCTGCAAGCATGGGCATGCTGCTTGTCTGCCCAAACTTATGACGTCCACCTCAGCAAGATGTACGCATGCCGCTGCAAGAGTCGTTGCGCAGAAAAGGTGATGCAGTTTCTTCCAGCAGTGCCAGCTCGTGAATTTTACACAACGTGCACACCATGAAGCAGGTGTGTGCACTCAGTCAGACACACAGGCGCGCTAGCCTCCAGAAAACACAGGGGTCGGGTGCCTCTGCTTGCTTGCTTTCCTGCGGTACTGCTGCTGCTTTTACTAGCACAACGTATCGCACAAACTACGCATTGCTTGCTCAGCCAGGCTAGTGCATGAACCTTACCTGCACCATTGTGGCACTGTTGAAGCGCTCCCTGATAGTATCAAGCACTTCCTTGCTGCTGCTGCTGCTGCCGTCACCGCCGCTGACAAGCTGCTTCACTGCGCCAGCAGCATCACCCAACGGTATGCTAACTGAGAGATGGTGCTGCAGCAGCTGCTGCTCCTGTGGAGTCCGCTGCCGCTGCCGCCTCTGCTGCTGCTGCTGTGCCGGCCACCCAGCTGCTGCTCCTACCCCGTTGGCAGCACCAACCCTGCCAGTGGTGTAGTACGGTAGTGCTGCTGCTCCTGTTGCTGCTGGGCCAGCAGGCGGTCCCGTAATGCACGTGCTAGCAGGATACTGGATGCTGCGGTAGATTGAGTACGCACGCAGCAGCCCGCTTACAGCTACGCAGGCCCGGTACGTCCCATGTATGATGGAGGCAATGGTGAACGGGTCCTGCCAGACACCTGGTAGAAGCTGCTGCTGCTGCTGCTTGTGGCCTTCTATGATGCTGCGTACTGCTGCTGTGCTGTACTTTGATTTGCAAACTTCGCACCGGATGGAGCGGCGGGACCTGCCCTGCTGACGTGTCACTTCCAGCCAGTGCTGTGCGTGAGGCAGCAGTTACATTTGGCAGAACAAGCAGGCGAGCAAGCAGACAGACAGCCAGTCAGAGTCGGGGGTGCTGACGTGTCACTTCCAGCTAGTGCTGTGCAGTTGAGGCAGCAGTTGCAGTTTGTAGTTCACCAAGCAGGCAAGCAAGCAGATAGACAGACAGTCAGAGATGGGGGTGCTGACGTGTCACTTCTAGCCAGTGCTGTGCTGGTCGGGCAGCAGTTGCAGTTTGTTGCACACCAAGCAGGCAAGCAAGCAGACAGACAGACAGTTAGAGGACAGACAGTCAAAGCTGTTGCTCAAGAATTTGGCGCCAGCAAGAGCAGCGTTGACCATGCTTGGGGTGACCTCGTCAAAGGTGGCAACATGCTGCAGGCCACCATACGGCAGGGTGAAGCCCATGGCATTGTTGGGAGTGCGCTGAGTCCCAGTGATGCTGGCCTCACCACCGCTGCTGCTGCTGCTGCTGCTGCTGCTGCTCCTGTCCCTGCTGCTGCTTTCTCCGCAGCTGCTGCTGCTTTCCAGCCCGCTGCTGCTGCTGCTGCTGCCTTCACTGCCGCTGCTGCTTGCAGCACTGCTGGAGGCACTGCCAGCCCCCCGCTGCCGCTTGACAATGGGCTCTGCTGGTGACACTGGCTGCAGGTAGGTCAGCACCACAAAAGCCAGCGCAGTTATGCTGGCCAGGCACAGGCCGCTGCAAGCTGCAGGCAGGATATCATGAAACTCTGGCATGCCAAAGTCCATGTAGCCCTTGCAGTGGTAGTAAACTGCACTGAAGCCTGTGCCTAGTGTTGCCTGGAACTGCGCCAGCAGCCACACAGGCTGCTCACCCTCCAAGCCAGGCATGGAGCTGTGGTCCCACGCTCCCCGCGCTGTCTCTGCCTGGCGTGAGCCCAGGTACAGGTGCTGCGCCCCTGCCAGCAGGGCCTGCGCAGCCTGCCGCGCTCGGAATGCTGCGCTGGTTGTGGCAAACTGGCTGCCGCTGGTCAGCCTGCTGGGATGGTACCACAGGGGGTCGCCGCGCTCCTTGAGGGCCAGCTGCTGAGCACTGCAGGCAGGGCATGTGAATACAGTGCGGCAACGCACAGTCAGCAGCATGAAGGCAAGTGACCTTGGATGGATTGCCACTGATACAGGGGGATTTGCATGCCAACTGGCAGTCAAGCATCCTTCACAACACACCCGCACATGCAGCATCAGCAAAGCTGGTTTAGCTTGGGAATGTTGCTTACTTAATATCCTTCAGTGCTGACAGCAGCTGAGCCTCCCAGTAGAGCACCTTCTCCACGGCATTGTTGAAGCTGACTGGCACGGCTTTGAAGCGTGGCTTTGAGGTGCCTGCCAGTGCTGCTGCCGCTTTTTTGGTGCTGCCAGGAGGCCGCCCACCCTGCGATAGCAACACAAACGCACATGCAGGCGTGTTGTGATGACATAAACATTGACGACTAATCATGGTCTGTTGCTGGCTCAACAGCAACAGCGGAGGGAGCAAAATGCATGTGTATTCTTGGCAGTAGGGGCTGTGATTTTGGTTTTGTGCTACATCAGAGTTTTGGACTTGGAGGTGCCTGATCAATTGAAAGCAAAAGCCTGATGTATGCACCAAGATACATCAGGTGGCTCTCTGATCTAGCACTGCAAGCCCTTTGCATGTTCGGTAGGTTTGTGCATTTGCAGAGCTTCTGCAAGCTGTCCTGGTATGCACACACAGTGAACAGGCCACTGCTGGCACCTTGCAATTCCACCAGGCTTCCATCAAGCGGTGATGGTCCTGGAGTTGGCAGGGAAAGCCAGGTCAACCTGCAATAAAGTCAAAGTGTGAGCTTTTGTAACACCCAGCTGCTGAGAGCTGTTGACACTCCCAACTCACCGGCAGCTGCTGAATCCTGCCATCAGCCTTGAACTCAATGTGTCGCTTGCAGCTGACCAACTCCTCTGATGGCAGAGCTAGAGTGCGCCCCAGCCACAGTGCCAGCCTGAACTCCTGTATCAACTGTGAGTGGGTCAGCAGCAGCACATTCAACAGGCTAAGAGCTGATGCCAGCAACACCTTACTTACCTGGTCCTGCACATAGCTGGGGTTCAGCTCCAGCGACATCGCAGCCAAACTGGCGCACACCATAGACTCCCACTGCTGTAGGTCACCATTCACAAGCACATCGAATGCATCTACTCCAGCGTGTTCAGCCCTCTGCTGTAGGCGCCGCAGAGCAGCCTGCTGGACTGTACTCCTGCTGCTGCTGCCAGGCAAGCGCTGCAGAGGCTGCATGTGCCTGCCCAGAAGCCCTGCAATAGGAAATACCCCTGCAGAAACTCTGTTGTGTGCAGCAGACACATCTTGAGAATCTGCTGCAGAGGTGAGGCTGCTGCTGAAGGCAGACGGGTACGTTCAGCACATCTGCAGCCACACGAGGCATGCATAACAGTCAAACGTGTGTTGAAAATTTTTAGATCACCTTGAACACCGGGCAGCTTCTGCACAGCAGGCAGCATCGTGTGCTGCTAACTGCTTGGCTTCTGCTGCTGCTGCTGCTTGCTGCTTGTGGTTTCCTAGCTGCTGCTGCCGGTTAACTAGGGTTACTGAATGCACTTCGTTAGCGTACTTCAGAGCTCCGCAGGTTGCATCGCTACCTTTCACACGACAACACAGGATGCGTTTGATGTCTTCAGTCTGTGGCCGTTGCAGTTCGATCGCCTGTTCAAAAGTCATTGTAGATTTTGCTTTAACGTGCGCCAGATGCAAAAAGGTAAGTCCAGACTGTAACACTATCTTGAGACCTAGCAGTTGTACATGGAGGCAGCAATTGAACAGTGTACTTTATTTCTGTGACGCCGTTCACTTTGACTCACAAGGCTGATGTGCTGCGGCAGGCACCACCATGGTGGCCAGTACATACGGAATCAAGGCTTGGTTACCCAGCTTTCAAAGCCTTTGAACTCAGTGAGTCATCAGAGAAACTGAGCGGCTCAGCCGCGGCGGTGTGAAGTGAACGTTTTAGGCGGATCCTGGACTCCAGGTAAAAGCAAATATCATACCTTCATGCAATCCTTGACCAGGAGCGCCTGCTCAAGCTGCGGCGGCCCGGTGCTCACATGCAGCTGCAGTGCGCTTGACGCTCAGATGCAGCTGCGTGCAAACACTGCAGCGCTGCGCACACTCATCCCCTGCTGCTTGCCCCAAGCCAGCGCTGCCTCCTTCATTTCCCCAGACAACACTCTCCCACTGCTGCTGCCGCCGCCGCTTGCACCTGGCACTGCACCTTCCTGCTTCTGCTGCTTTGCCACCATCATCTCTTCAATCGCTTGCAGGAATGCGTCCTCCTCCTGCAAGCCCTGCAGCGGCACCACCAACGGACACCTCGAAACCACCGGGTCCGACCTGCTGACCGTACTGCTCGGGGACGCCCCGATATACAGCAGCGTGTTGCTCGGCCATCCGGAGGCCCCGCTTCCGCCTAATCCCGACATGAGGTCTGCAGCGACTTGGCCTTTGAGCGGCAGCTCCACGTGGTCGGCGATGAGGATGAAGTGCACGCGCGGGTAGCGTGCGCAGCCGCGAGCGATGTCGAGGATGTTAGGCAGCTCGGGAGGGGCCACTTCCACGATGCGCAGGCCTGCCTCCTTGCCTGCAAGCGCAGAGAAAGCGATAAAAACATAAGAAGCCGACCGAGCAAATGCAAGGCTGTCATCATCATCATCATCATCATCAAATCACCAAATCAAGCCATAGCATCAATGCAAGGTTGAGAGCGGAATGCAGCAAAGAAGGCCTTCATCGCACGATACGGTGCTGCAAGCAGCTGCGCTTGACATGCTCTGACCACCTGGGGCTTGCTGACTACTACACTACTAGCCGCAGCAACTCAAGCTTGCCAGCACCAAAAGCCCCTGTTTCCGTGGGAAAAACACAGCAGTATCTGTATCAACACGGATATTGCCGCCACGATAATAGCAGCAACACGATGCATGCGCGGCTGTTTGCGCGCCATAAGAAACCTGCTCACCTGCTAGCAGGGTGCCTTCCCACAACAGCCACGACTTGCCAGCGCCAGGCGGGCCACAAATGACAGCATGATGGGCAGGCAGCCCCGTACAGTGCCGCATAGTGTTCTCTGCTAGCGCATCATACGGAGTTTGCAGCGCTGACAGGACTGTGCTGCAGATGCCGCCTGCTGCTGCTGCCGTGGGTGGTGCCAGAAGGGAGGCAGGGTTGGTGGCGGTGAGGTAGGCAGCAGAGACAGCACCCTGCACGTCTGTCACACCTGCAGGCATCACAATAAAGCAGCAATTTTGATTTTAAGGCAGGGTTGATTGAGCAACAAATCGTATGCTGCTGCCGATGGTGGTGCGAGCAGCAAGGCAGGGTTGGTGGCTCGAAAGCAGGCAGGACAGGCACTGCTCTACGCGTCACTCACACCTGCAGGCAATGACAACAAGCAATGAGAGACGGCATGATAAAAAGCAGTGAGGCAGGGTTGGTAGCGCTGAGGTAGGCAGCAGAGCCACCCCCCTGCGTGTCTGTTACACCTGCGGGCATGACACAACAAGTAGCAACGCTGATGTTGAAACAGGGTGGGGTGCGCAACACGCTATATGCTGCTGCCATGGGTGAGGTAGCAGAGTAGGCGGGTGAGGCACTGCTCTGCGCACTTGTCACACCTGCAGGCATGGCAACACACAGGAAGAGAGACAGCATGACCATCAGCACCGAGGCAGGGTCACCCCGCCAGTGGTAGCGCTGAGGTAGGCAGGTGAGGCACCACCCTGGGTTTCACTGACACTTGCAGGCACGTCGTCATTGCAGGACAGCAAGCAGCAAGGGTGACGTGAGCACAGGGTGAGTTGAGCAGCACATTGTATGCTGCTGCCAATGGTGGTGGCTGCTGTGAGGTTGGTTCGAAAGTTGGTGGTGCTGAGGTAGGCAGGTGGGCCACCACCCTGGGCGTCACTGACACCTGTAGGCAATGACAACAAGCAGAGACAGAAAGAGACAGCACGATCACATGCATAAGCAGCAAGGCGGGGTTGGTGGCGCTGAGGTAGGCAGAAGAGGTAGCACCCTGCGCGTCTGTCACACCTGCAGCATGACATTCAAACAGCAATGATGACGTCAGAACAGGGTTGATTGAGCAACACATGATATGCTGCTGCCATTGGTGGTGGCTGCCGTGAGGCTGGTCCCCAAGGTTGGTGGCACTGACGTAGGCAGGTGAGCCACCACCCTGCACATCACTCAAACCTGCAAGCAGTGACAAACAGCAGCATTGGTGCAATTGGTTGAAAACAGGGTCGGTTGAGCAACAAGTTGTAGGCTGTGACAATCGGTGGTGCGAGCAGCGAGGCAGGGTTGGTGGTGCTGAGGTAGGCAGAAGAGGCAGCACCCTGCGTGTCTGTCACACCTGCAGGCATGACACAACAACCACCAATGCTGATGTTATGACAGGGTGGGGTGCGCAACACGCTGTATGCTGCTGCCATGGGTGAGTTAGCAGCGTTGGCGGGTGAGGTAGCAGCGTTGGCGGGTGAGGCACTGATCTGGCACACTTGTCACACCTGCATGCAACGACAACAAGCAGAGATATAGAGACAGCATAATCATAAGCAGCAAGGCAGGGTTGGTGGCGTTGAGGTAGGCTGGCGAGCCACCGCATCGCGCGTCACTCACACCTGCAGGCAGATCGTCATTGCATGATAACAAGCAGCAAGGGTTGGTTGAGCATCGTATTGTATGCTGCTGCCATTGGTGGTGCCACCGGGCTGCCGTGAGGTTGGTCGCAGGGTTGGTGGCGCTGAGGTAGGCAGGCGATGCGCCACCCTGGGCTTCACTGACACCTGCAGGCAGTGACAACAAGCAAAGAGTAGAGATGAAGCAAGATCGTATGCATAAGCAGCAAGGCGGGGTTGGTGGCGCTGATGTAGGCAGGAGAGCCACACCCCTGCGTTCACCCACACCTGCAGGCAATGACACCAAGCAGAGGACGACAGCATGACCATAAGCAGTGAGGCAGGGTTGGTGGCGCTCAGGTAGGCAGGTGAGCCACCACCCTGTGCGTCTGTCACACCTGCAGGCAATGACAATCAAACAGCAATGATGATTTTAGAACAGGGTTGGCTGAGCAACACAATATATGATGCTGCCACTGCTGGTGGCTGCCGTGTGGTTGGCCTCAAGGTTGGTGGCGCTGAGGAAGGCGGGTGATGCACTGCCCTGTGCGTCACTCACGCCTGCAGGCAAAGACAACAAGCAGAGAGAGACAGCATGACCATAAGCAGTGAGGCAGGATTGGTGGCGCTGAGGTAGGCAGGTGAACCGCCACCCTGCACGTCACTGACACCTGCAGGCATGACAACAACCAGAGAAATAGAGAGACAGCATGATCATATGCATAAGCAGCGCTGCAGGGTTGGTGGCGCGGAGGTAGGCAGTTGATGCACCACCCTGGGCTTCAGTGACACCTGCAGGCAGATCACCATTGCAGGACAGCAAGCAGCAATGGTGACGTGGTAGTGGCTTGCTGTTGGTGGTGGTTGCTTTTGGTTGCATAAGTTCAGTTTACTTGTGCTGCTGTGCTGGTAATCGGACATGCGCACCTGGCACGTAGTTTGGTGCTAGTCCACCCTTGCTAGCCTCTTCACCCCCGTTCTTCAAACAACCGCATATCACTGGCAGTGTACATAGAGCCAAGTTTCAGCAGTCACTATGCGCACCCGGCACGTAGTTTGGTGCAAGTCCACCTTCGGTTGCCTCCTCAAATCCACCCTTGCTCCATCGCAGGGCACTGTTACGGCTCGTAATGCCAAAGCCATGCCTGCTGTAGTACTCGCGCAGCAGCGACACTGCACTACTCCAGTGATCGTGTCCTGCAAGCACGCCGCGCCAGCTGGCCAGCTCCTCCTGGCTTGCAGGACGCCCCACGAAGCTTCCTGCAGCCTTTCCTGCAAGCGCAGATCCTGCAGAGCCGGCGCCGTCGCTTGCAGGAATGATGACGGCTGACTGGGGGGGAGCGCCGGCGGTTGGCAGCTGCCTGCCACTGCTGCGGCGGCGCACGGCAGTTGCGGAGGCTGCAGAGACCCAGTAGCTGCCTGCTGTGGGTGCAACTTCCCCTACATAGTCTGCAAGCGTTTCTAGACTGATGGCCAGGCCTACAAGCAACAGTAAAACAGTCAACACCCTGTCAGACATAAATGCATAACAGCTGTGTACAGATGTGTGCTGGCAGTTGGAGAGACCCAGTAGCTGCCTGCTGTGGGTGCCACTGCTCCTACATAGTCTGCAAGCGTTTCTAGGGTGATAGCCAGACCTGCAAGCAACAGTAAAACAGTAAACACCCTGTAAGACATAGCAGCTGTGTGTGCTGGCAGTTGGACAGACCCAGCAGCTGCCGGCTGTGGGGGCTACCTCGCCTGCATAGTCTGCAAGCATTTCTAGGCTGGTGGCCGGACCTGCCAGCAACAGTACAACAGTAAACACCCTGTAAGACATATATGCATAACAGCTGTGTACAGATGTGTGCTGGCAGTTGGAGAAACCCAGTAGCTGCATGCTGTGGGTGGCACTTCATCAAAGTAGTCAGCAAGCGTTTCTAGGCTGATGGCCAGACCTGCAGGCAATACTGAAGCAGTAAACACCCTGTGAGAGATACCAGCTGTGTGTGCCGGTGGTTGAGGGACCCGGTAGCTGCCTGCTGTGGGGGCTACTTTCGTTCTCATCATCATCATGTTACCCATTAAGCCATAGCATCAACGCCATCGGCCCCGCGCCCCTCAGGAGCGGAAGACCTTTCGTTCTAATAGTCTGCAAGCGTTCCTAGGCCGATGGCCAGACCTGCAGTCAACAGTACAATAGTCAGCACCCTGTCAGGCATAGCAGCTGTGTACACATGTGTGCTAGCAGTTGGAGAGACCCAGTAGCTGCCTGCTGTGGGTGCAACTTCCCCTACATAGTCTGCAAGCGCTTCTAAGCTGATGGCCTAACCTGCAAGCAACAGTAAAACAGACAACACCCTGTCAGATATAACAGCTGTGTGTTGGCTGTTGGTGAGACCCAGTAGCTGCCTGCTGTGGGTGCGTCCACCAACATGCACTTTGCTAGGGTCGAAGCATTGGCGCCGCCTCTTGCAGCGTGTCAGGTCGTACGCAGCTGCCTGCAGGGTGGGCAGCCCATCACTCAATAGTCAATTCTTGTTATTACCAGACACAATAACATGACAAATCACACGCATCAAATTCAAACCAATAGTGGCGCACCTTGCAGCGTGTCAGGTCGTACGCGACTGCCTGCAGGGTGAGCAGCCCATCACTCAATAGTCCATTCTTGTTATTACCAAACACAGTAACATGACAAATCACACGCATGAAATTGGTTGTGTACAAGTGCATGGATGATGCTGCAACCTCCAACGACGGTACCGTCAGGCTAAAGGTGCGCACGCATCAAAAGGTGCTGAATAAGTACCTATACATTCCATTTCACTCGTTCCATCATCAAGGCATGTTCAAGAGCTTCATCAATGCAGAACTCATTCGTTATGTTGTTACTAACAGTGACGAGTGGTGGTTTGACTGCATGGTACGGAAGTTTACTCACCGTCTGCGTCAGAGGGGTTACCATCTACGCTTTACTGCCAGCATAGCCAGTCGCGTATCTTTTTCAAAAAGGCACATCTATTTGCAAGCAGCCAGCCGTAAGGCTGATAGCAGCAGCAAGTGCGTCATGGTGGTGCCATATGCTCAACAAGTCCCTGAACTGCGCTTGCCGCAGATCTTAGCGGACGAGTATGTGAAGGCGGGTGAAGCTCTACATGTTGCGTTGACGAAGCCAGTTGTTGCGTACAAGAAAAACAGGAATCTGGGTTCTTTGCTGGTCAAAGCTAGCCACTGAATATCAGTGCTGCTTTGGCCGTTTTAGGGTGAGGCCACAGGCTTTCAAACAGCCAGTGTCTCGAACCCTGCAACCATTCTGGGGAACATACATCATGAGAAACATGCAGGGTGATAGCCACTGGCTGTTTGAAAGCCTGTGGCCTCACCCTAAAACCTAACCCTGCCAGTTCTGTTGCGCCTGATGGCCCATACTTGTTTGTGCTAGTGCTGTTCACAGAAACAGCCTGATGATGGACGAAGAGTCCGAAACGCGTCGCTCAATGTGTAACAGTACTTACTAGCAACAGACAAGTGACTTTGAACGGTTGTTGAGCAGTGATAGCCAGTCAGTACACACCCCAACAAAACTCGTACACGACTGCCTGCAGGGTGAGCAGCCCATCACTCGACAGTCACACTTGGCTCTCACACAACAACCCACGGAACAATAACAATCTCGAAGGTCAAAGCGTTTGTGGCGCACCTTGCAGGGTGTCCAGGTCGTATGCGACTGCCTGCAGGATGGGCGCCCCGTCCTGTACCTGCCCCTGCGCCACAGCACGCGCAAAGTTGTTGTCCCTGCGCAGCAAGCAGCGCAACGCATGACTTTCAGCTACATCATGTTGCGGATGTTTGCACACAGTCACCCAGATAAAGCATGATCTGTTCAACAACGTAATCTGCTGAAGCAGTGAACGCCAGACAGCATATCTCCAACCGCAAACGTTGACCCTCCACCTCAGCAGAAGCCGTGCATATCTGCAGGAGCCGTGCATATCCGCATCTGCTCTCACCTGCCCAGCAGATCTGGTCAACCACAACGTCGCTGAAGCACTCACAGCCAGACAACGTCCGTCCCCAACTGTAAACATTGACCATTGACCTCGACAGCAGTGTTGCATATCTGTGCCCCCCCCCCTTTCTGACCTCAGCACAAGTGATGCATGTCCCCTTCTCACCTGCCCAGCAGGATCTGGTCAACCACATAGTCGCTGAAGCACTCGTATCCCGACAGCAGCAGCAGGTTGTAAAACTTGGCATACGCGCCAATGATGTCCTTGTTGCTGGCTTGGTACTTCTGGCTTGCGGCAATGAGGCCTAGCAGGGCCTCGCCCACTGCCCCCTTGAACACGTGCTGGTACAGTAGCAGGCTGTTGCAGCGCTACAAGCAGACATTTGGTGGATAAGCAGAGACACAGGGTAATAAGGAAGTAACTGTCATGAGCTTCATGGTGTGTGTTGACTGCTGGATGCGTGCCAACAGAAGATTATGTAGAAAGAAATGAAGACAGCTTGGTACTTCACAGTACTGGCTTGCGGCAGTGAGGCCTAGCAGGGCCTCGCCCACTGCCCCCTTGAACACGTGCTGGTATAGCAGCAGGCTGTTGCAGCGCTGTAGGTGGATTCACGTGAATCAGCAGACACAGGGTTTGTCAGAGAGAAACATGGTGTTGAAATTACATGGCATCCGAATGCTGGATGGGCGCCAACAGAAGGTCATTAGTCAGAAATGAAGAAAGCTTGTTACTTTAGGTACGCGGCAATGAGGGCTAGCAGGGCCTCGCCCACTGCCCCTATAAACACATGCTGGTACAGCAGCAGGTTGTTGCAGCGCTGCAAGCAGAAATACGATGGATAAGCAGACACAGGCGATAAGAATATATGGTTTCGTAAGTCACATAGCATTCATATGCTGGATGGGCGCCAATCAAAAGTTGTTCAGAACTTTTGTATGTCAGCTTGGTACTTCTGGCTTTCAGCACGAGGGCCTCGCTCACTGCCCCCTTGAACACGTGCTGGTACAGCAGCAGGCTGTTGCAGCGCTGCAAGGGGGATTCAAGTAAATCAGCAGACACAGGGTTTGTCAGAAAAATCATGGTGTCGGATTTCAATGACATCTGCATGTTGGATGGGCGCCAACAGAAGGTCATGTAAACAGCAATGAATGGGAAAGCATGGTACTTCTTCTTGCTTGCAGCGATGAGGAACTGGAGCGCCTTCCCATCACCAGCTTCAAACAGCAGCAGCGTTTTGGTACAGCAGCAGGTTGTTGCAGCACTGCAATCAAGCTAGGAGTGCACACATTAAGGTCACACCCAGATTGCAAGTATGCAGTAAGGTACAAGCCGTCGTACTGATGCAAGCACAGCAGCAGGGCTGTTCAGTACTTGGTATCATTTGTATCATTTGTACCCCCCAGCCAACAGATAACATGACATGCTGTCCTGCTGCATGGGTACTTTGTCACAGACACTGCCTGAAACTCTCAGAGTCTGCTGCAGATCCAACTGATCACGAACACAGCACTACCACACACCAGGGTGTAAGCCTGGAACGCCTTAGGACCAGGCCTTGGGGGTTCTGCTGCTAGCCTGCTGTCTCGCTCTCCGTCCCCAAAGTCAAAGCCCAGCGCGCGCACATGCAGCTTGCCTCGGCTAGGCCTGCGGTTGCTACTGCTTGGCACTGCTGCTGCTACTGCTCTGTGCCAGGGTTGCCTGCTGTTAGCACAGCCAAGACTCGCATTGCATTGAGAGCATAGATGCATGATTTGCTGTGGATCTGCGTGTTGTAACTTACAACTTGTAAGATTGGATCACGTCAACCAGGAGATAGGCACAACGCGCAACTGAACGTATCACAGGGCGATCACAGGTCCACAGTCCCGGTAACTACACAGCAATAAGTCAACACGTATAACCAGCTATTTCTAACGGTTATTCGCGTCTCTGTGTATCACGGCGTTGACTGTTACAAGAGCCCTAGTGTTTCCAGGAGAACCATGCACAGGCAGCAGCATGAACAGCACAGCAGCAACAAGGGAGGCATGCTATAACCCACTGGCAGGTCACACTTCGAGAGAAGCCTGCTATGTATCCACACCACCACGCTGTGCTGCAGAACCAGCCTGCCGCATAACGCACCCTGCGTTGTTTGGTGCTGCCAAACACAAGGCCAGGCACACCAGCTCGCAAAAAGTCCATGATACCCCTTCACTTCAACCCAGTCACGCCTGATCCTTGATACCTATAGTACTATGCCAATGTCTGGTGGCCTGGCTGCAGCCCAGGTTCAAACCCAAATCCGCACCATTCAGCAGTCATACAGCCACATCAGGTGCTGACAACACAAACCTCAGTGTATTGCTGTTTGCAGGCACCACGCTACACAGCAGACATAACCGTGCCAAACAGCAAAAATGACTGAGCCGCCTCCAACTAGCCGTTATAACATTGTAACATAGTATAACACACCAGAACCCCTACCACTCCGAGACCAATTCCCTCAAATGCCGTTGCTGCTGCAGTGGCAAGCAGTGTGACTCACAACACCGCCGCACACACCAACCGCATCCGATGCTGAGCATGCTACATCAAGTGCTGTCTCTGAATCTGAAAGCATGTGCCGAGGCACACTTACCGTTGAGGTTATACATTGGGCTGGACCAATAGCATTACTATCTCCAGAGATAGCCAAACTGGGTAAAATCAAGAGGCCCGGTTGCAGCAGCAAGACCAACCCCACTCCCAACAAACCAGCCCTGTTGTCCCAGCCACACATGCTGCTTGAACAATGATATCAAATGCGTGATCTGCCTGAGGCAGCAGCGACAAACTAGAGAAAACAGAGATATCCAGCCAGATGTGATCCGTGCAGGGAGATAAGAACAACTATGGATGGCAAACATAGTTAATCAAAGAAAGGAAAACAACTATGGTCGTCACATAACACATCAACTTGCAGAGGACCTTCGCACCAGCCATTGCAGCTGGTGCATCCACCCACTGCAAAATTGAAGTTCGCTGACTGATGGATAAAGAGGACACAAATCCTGCAGCCAATCAAATGCCATACCAAGCACATGTGCAGCAGGCACATGCGCACACGTACGAGCACACATACATATTCACCAGCGCGCGATATTACGTCATAGGCTACCACACTTCAGCGATTGCAAAGGGTCACATGTTTGTCAGAAACACACACAATGCAGAGGGTTGCAGGAAGACACACAATACTCATGAGCTAGTTTAACGTGTGACGTTCAGGCTGCCAGTTCAGTGCCCACAGCAGCCACTGACGCATGCCTTGTGTATGCGGTGTGAGGTTGTGGCTGGCAGCCACGCACACTTACGCCTGACCATTTCAAAGATGGCAGACCATGAAACAGGCCAGGTCAGGGTTGAGGTGGCTGCTAGTCACACACAAGGCCCACAGTGCTTGGGCCTCACCAACATAGATATGGTAAATCATGAAATAGGCAGAGCCAGAGGCCAATGCACCATAGGTTAAGTGGCTGCTGGCCAAATACCCGTCATGGTCAGAGTGGGTTTGGGTTTCATAGTGTAGCAATGCAGCACCCCAAAAGCACAAACAGCAGAAAAGGAAGGCAGCACATGCAGCATGCAGCAACGTTTGCAACACCATGGTGTGACATGTGTGATTACCCTGCTTATACCCCAACGGGTAGCAACTGCAACTTGAGCACTCCAGCAAGCGCGCTCAAAAGTCAACAGCTGTCACCGACCAACCTGTAGCACCCACCAAACCTCTAAACATCCAATGTTTCTGTGACAAAACTGAGCACACGCAGGCAGTAGCTCTGGTGTTGGCTCAACAGCCAAGCGCCCGGCCACAGTGCAGCAACACTGCGGTCACAACAAACAATAGTAGTAATGTTTCACAGCGCACCGCCAGTTCTTCACACAATACCAGCTGCTGCTGCGGCTGCGGCTGCTCTGTAGGCACTGCTTGGAGTTCAAACTGATGAACGATGCCAATCATGAGCCCTGCACCAGTGACTTGCTGAGTGACATCAGCAAGTCTGCAGCAGTACTCGCAGCCACGTCCAACCCCATACCCCCACCCCCACCACCTGCTGCTGCTGCTGCTGGCACTGCTGCCCTGTCTGGCGTCTGCCGCTGCTGCTCCTGCTCCTCTTGCTGCTGCTGCTGCTGCTGCTGCTGTGCAACATGCTGCTGCTGCTGCTGTGCAACATGCTGCTGCTGCTGCTGCTGAGCTGGTGCCGGAGGTCCCCCTCCTGACATGCGACTCACAGCAGCAGCATTCGCAAGCAGCCTGACAATGCGATCACGCACTTCCTGATCCTCAACAAGTCTGAAGATGCTTGAGGCACCACCCATCCCTCCAGCAGCTCCGTTGTTATGTAACAACTGCTGTCCAGATCCGGAAGGGGGCCCTGAGCCGCCACCTGCTGCTGCTGCTGCTGGAAGGCCGGACAAATCAGCAGCAGCAGCAGCAGCAGGAGGAGGAGCAGCAGCAGGAGTCGTATGGCTAGCAGACGGCTGCTGCTGCTGCTGGGGGGTTAGCTCTGTGTAGCTGGTGTCTTGTGGTCCTTGGTACTGCTGCTGCTGCTGCTGCTGGCGCTGCCGGTGTTGCATGGCGTTGTGTGCAGCTGCTTGTGCTGCTGATGAAGCTTGGCGCTGCATCTTGCTGGCAGCATCTACATCAAAACCGGTGCCAGGAACAGCTACCGCTGCTGCTGCTGCTCCAGCAGGGCTTAGCACTTGCTCCGGCTGATGCTGCTGCTGCTGCTGCCGCCGCCGATGCTGCCTGCGGGGTGATGCCACCAAGTGGGGTGGTAACTGTGGGCCCCCTGCTGCTGCTGATTGTGGTCCGTATGTATATCCAATGCCTTCTAGTGACGGCCGCTGCTGCTGCTGCTGCTGCTGGGGGTTAGGATCGCCAACGGTCAGCATGGCAGTGATTGCTGGCAGCACAGCTTTGCTGAACTGCCGCGCTGTGTTGAGTGTCTGCCAAGCACACGCAGCAGCAGTAGCGTCGTCATTTGGGTGTTTGGTTCACACTGACCACAGCGGGCATGTGTGCTGCACTGCAGTTGCCCCAACTTGATGACACATGCCCCTGCCTCGACAGAGGCCACACAAGAAACCCCCGCAGACCTCAACTTGCCGCAGCGCACTATCTGGACACATAACAACTTGATTCAGGCAAGAACTGAGGTATTTAAACATGCAAAAAACTGCTAAACACACCTGCCGCAGTTCCGCAGCCTCCCGTTGTGCCTCAGCAAGCTGCTGCACCATCGCCCTGCCGTTGCCTGCAAGCACCCCTGATGCTGCTGCCGTGACACACCCCACACCAACACAAAGCGCTTTTGACACCTGGCATGCCAGCAACCCCTGCCAAAACCGAAACAAGCAATCCTGCTAGCACACATCAACATCAGTAAAGCAGCAGAAACCGAAATACTCAGACACGCAGGAAGCTGCCCAAACACAAAACACACCTGCCGCAGCTCCTGGGCCTCCTGTTGTGCCTCAGCCAGCTGCTGCGCCATCGCGCTGCCGTTGCCTGCAAGCACCCCTGATGATGCTGCCTAGACACAGCACACCGACAAACAACCCTTTTGCCACCTGGCATGCCAGCGACCCCTGCCAAAACCGTGAAATACACCTGATACCTGCCAGCACATATAACATCCTGAGTAAGGCAGCAGAAACTGAATCACTCAGACACGCAAGCCCACCTGCCGCAGTTCCGCGGCCTCCCGTTGAGCCTCAGCCAGCTGCTGCGCCATCGTGCTGCCTTTCCTGCAAGCACTCCTGATGCTGCTGCCTAGAAAGCACCCCGACAAACAACTTTGTTATGACCTGACACAACAGCCAACCCTGCCACAACCTGCTGGCACACATAAAAGCCGAAAAAAGCAGACACTAATGCAGGAACCTGCCCAAAAAATGCCCCTACACACCTGCCGCAGTTCCGCGGCTTCCCGTTGTGCCTCAGCCAGCTGCTGCGCCATCGCGCTGCCGTTGCCTGCAAGCACTCCTGATGCTGCTGCCTGGGCACACCACACACCAACACAACGCTTCCGACACGCAACACAACAGCAAACCCTGCCACAACAACCTGCCAGCACACATAACATGATGGGGCAGAAAGACACGCAAAAAAAACTGCCGATATGCACACCTGCCGCAGTTCTGCAGCCTCCCGTTGTGCCTCAGCCAGCTGCTGCGCCATTGCGCTGCCGTTGCCTGCAAGCACCGCAGCCTGCTCCCTTTCCCGCTGCTGCGCTGCTCTCATCTCCGAAACCTGCTGCTGCAGCATCGCGTTGTGCTGCACGCTCTCCTGCAGCTGCTGCTCCAACTGCAGAGCATGCTCCGTTGCTGCTTTCGCAGTTGCATGCAGGGCCGGCACCTTTGCGAGGTCTTTTCGCGCTGCTGCAAGCTGCTGCTGAAGCACTGCAGCATCCTCAACTTGAGGTTCATTTTGAGGGTTCAGTGGATCTCTGGGGGCAGTAGCATCTTTGTCGCCAAGCAGCGGAGGGGTCTGGCTGTCTGCAGCTGCTGCTGCTGAAGCTGCGGCAACGGCAGCTGCGGCAGCGGCTGTGATGGCGGACAGAGCCCCGCGCGGTGCGAATGAAGGGTGCCGCGGCTGCTGCAGTGGTTGCTGCTGCTGCTGCTGGTCGATCTGTGAGCTGCTGCTAGCCTGCAGGAGTCAAATGAAAGCACAGGCAAGAACATCATGAGTTCAAGTGTGTGAGGGCAAGTTACGTCATGCGGCAAAATGCATGGCGTTTGGTCTGAACAGGTTGTCTAACAGCGTGGCATGGAGACAATAATATAGCATTATTTGTCAGTCACAGCTAGGACGCCGCATTGAACCTACACTGTGCAACATGCATTGTTAAGCAGCAACATCAGAAAGGACAAAGCAGCATCTAAAACGTATCAGCACTCACTCTCACACGCTGGAAGTGCTCCTGCTGCTGCTGCTGCTGCTGTTCGTAGCCGTGTTGCTGCTCATATCCCTCTGGCTGCTGCTGCTGCTGCTGGTCGGCCACATAGCCTGGCTGCTGCTGCTGCTGCATCTGCTGCTGCTCCTGTTGCATCTGCTGCAGCTGGGTCTCCAGCCACTGCAGGGGCTGGCTCTGCAGGAGCGCCCTGGCTTCCGCATCCTGCTTGCAGGAACAGCAGTAGCAGCAGTAGCAGCAGCGTTATACGAGGATGTAACCGATGCACAGGCAAAGCAGAGCTTGCTGGCTTTCGCATCCTGCTTGCAGGCACAGCAGTAGCAACAGTAGCGGCGGCATTATAGAAGAACGTCATCAATGCACAGGCAAATCACACTGCCCCGGCTCGCTCATCCTGCTGCCCCACCATCACCAGACAGCAAAAGCCACACGCTTCATCTTGCACTCAACATACGGCATCTATCACATCAGATCCGGCACAGCAGCTCACCAGGTAGGGCTCCTGCTGCTGCTGCTGCTTGCCTGGCTGCTCATCTGCACCCTGCAGCCAGCTGCTGCCAAGCTGCACCTGCTGCTGCTGCGGCGGCGGCGGCTGCACCCCAAAATCCGGCAGGCCCACAGCAGCAGCTGCTGCACGCGCCGCATGCTCCGGGTGGCGCTGCGCATACTCATAATCCAGCTGCTGCTGCCAACGCAGCCGCTCCTGCAGCCGCTGCTGCTCCTGCTGGTGCTGCATCTGCTGCTGCAGCAGGCGCTGCTGCTGGTACTGCTGCGACTGCCGTACGAACTGTTCGTGATCCTCTAACGCACGCGAGCGTTTGTGGCCGGTTATGCCAGACCTGTGCGTGATAGCTGCCTCCCACACTTCATAAGGGTATAGCCGGCCCTGGACCAAAATGATGCACAAAGTAACAGTGACCACATGGTTAGTAACAGACGGGTGACACAGCTGACAGCTTCTGGCCGGTTATGCCGGACCTGTGTGTGATGGCTGCCTCCCACACTTCGTAAGGGTATAGGCGGCCCTGGAACCAAATGTGACAAACAAAGTAAGAGTTATAACATGGTCAGTAACAGATGAGGTACACAGCTTACAGCTTGTAGCCTGTGGTGCTATAGTAACAGTGTGTGATGGCTGCATCTCACACACCTCTCTGACACAACTCAGAAGGGCACACACGGGCCTGGCACAGCCACACCAAGAGCTACATGACAGTCATTCGCTTTGCTTGGACGCTGAGGGCAGCTGCTTCTCTAATGCAGCTTTCATTGGGGATCCCACAGTCTTGCAGCTTGAGGGATATCAGGCATATCAAACTTGCAGGACAGCTGTGGGTATCATGTGCTACCCACAAGCACCCTTTTCACGGCCAACTCCTTTCTGCTGTGCATCATACCTTGAAGTTTGACACGTTGCATTTGCCGTTTGCCAGCTTGTGCTTTGCAAGGCAAGCGGTGCAGCAGAAGTGCCCTGAGCAGTCCTTGCACACGTTGCCTGCTGCCCAGGTGACGTATGCGCTGATCTTGTGGCCTCTGTTGCCTTGCGGGCTCGTGCAGGCAGCGCCTAGGATGCAGCGGATGCGGCCTGGAATCATGGACATTCAGTATGGACATAAAAGTTGGGTCAGTGTGTGAAAAGGTCCAGGGGGGGAGTGAAGGGGAGATGGGAGCAGCAGGCAAATTGAATGCGGCAGGTTGTGCGGTGGGTGGTATGAAGGCATGAAGAAATGAACATCGAGTGTTATGAATTGGTTTATGCAGGTGTAGGCAGACGTAAGAACAAGGTTGCAATAGGGTGTTGCTGCTGCATCTGCAAGCAGATTGGGCAGGTGCTGCTGACCAGATGCTGTCAGGTGCTGCTAGCAGTACCAGAAGACGCTAAAGTGTTCGTAATGCTGCTTGGTAAGGTATCAAGGGCTTGCTGCGATGCACAGCGGATGTGCTGCGGAACACAGTGCCAGCAGGGCCAAGGGGACACTTGCCAGTGCTGCTGCTGCATGCCGCAACATACAGCGTACGCCATGCAGATGCACGCTGCAGTTTCACAGACATGAAAGCTGAGAGTGCGTGTCGAGCGCTGCCACACGATGCTACCATCTGGCTACCACTGCCACCACGAGGACCCCCAGGAAGCACAGGTCACCAGCCAATCTGCTGTGCTGCCCTGGCAGGTTAAAAGATCCGCCGTCAAAACAAACAAAGCATCGCAGCGCGGGTAGAAGCAAGGACAAACCTTCGCGGTCACCAATCAGATGGCCAGCCTCCTGCCCAGCGTTTCCATACAGCGGAACCTTGAGATTAGAGGTAGTGGTACCACTTCCTGTCGGATCTGTTTGATTTAGCGGAGTGGTCGCGCTAGAGTTGGCCTCGGGGCCATTCGAGTCCTGTGCAGCCATGTGTTGAGGTGACGCCCACAAAACATGCTTCAAAATCAATAGCAAAACAATAGTGAAACGCCGAGGGAGTAGCAATACGGGACACAAGGGTGGAGCCCGACTGCAGGGACCCTGGGACAGAACATCGGGACAGGTGACACACGCCTGCTCCCCGTGATTTGGTAAGCAGAGAACTTGCAGACGTGTAGTCGCACCTAATACGCAAGATGCCGACGACCTTGCACTGTAGCAGCCAATGCTTGGCTAGCATTGACAGCAGTACAATGGTACGATACAGCATCCCAGCAACAGCAAAGCCCCTTCCCCAACAATCCCACCAGGGACGAAATCATCCCGTCAACAGTCGCCCGGTCCATCTCGAAGCAGTAGCATCCACGCATATGCACACAGTACAAAAATCAAACACTCCTCTGCGGCAGATGAACACTTGGAAAACAGCACAATGCTGTTGTGCAGTACCAAGCACGGCGTCTGCTGCACACTCAGCACACCCCAGCGCTTGCAGTGAACACTTATGTACAACAATGATGACACCACTACACAGCAATGCTCTGCGCAAACAATGCGGGAAACAATGCGACAACACTGGGGCTGCCATCTGCCTCCTACACAGCAGCTACCTTCCAACACATGCATGCTGCTTTGACATGCATGCTGCTAGCGCAAGATCGCGCACAGCCACTCAATGTAACAGATTCTGACATATTGTCATACCAAATTCAGCCAAAAGGAATATGCCAGCAGGATATGCTTACAGAATAGCGGCTGCAGCGTCCGCTGCAGCTCGAAAGTCAGTACGCTCAGCTGCAGCCGTTGCAGCCTCAGCTTCGTCAGCAGCAGGCCCCTGCAAGTCATGCTGCTGCTGCTGCTGCTGCTGTACCAGGCCGCCTCTTGCTGCAGCACCTGAGGCATCACCATCACCCTGCTGCTGCTGTTGCTGCTGCTGCTGTGAGGCTGCCGCCTCTGCTGCAGGTTCGTCAACATCCATGGCCTCTGGCTGCTGCTGCTGCTGCTGGGGTATGCTACCTACTGCTGTTCCAGCATCACCAGTGGCTGCCTTGTTGCCTTCCAAGGTGCCAGCATGTGTGGCTGCATCTGCATCTGCTGCTGCTGCAGCTGGCCCTGCTGCCTCTACTGCAGCTGTCGTGCAGTCGCCTACACGCCCATCTATAGCAAAGCAGCAGCAGCAGCAACACAGCAGGCAAGATGGTGTACAGTAAACACGCAGGACTGTAGCAGCATTGCGCAGGCCGAGTACAGCAACAACACAGCAGCAGCTCACAGCGTACAGCAGCTGTGCACTGCCACACCTACTCGGCTGCAACGAGTGCAGGCCGCAGCTGATCAACAAAGCACACACACAGGCATTTGGACCCAGAGCAGCCGCTGCTGCAAGCCTTATGAAATCAGCGCCAACCTACCTGCTGCACCATCTGGCTGCTCAGAGACAGCTCTTGCTGCAGCTCCTCCTGCTGCTGCACCGGCTGCTGCTGCTGCCCCTGCTGCTGCAGGCGCTGCTGCTTCAGGGCCGGCAGCTGTACCTTCCGCTGCTGCTGCTTCTTGGCTTGCTGCTGCTGCTCCCTGAGCCACTACTGTGCCTTCTGCAATTGCTGCTGCTTCCAACCCTGCGGCTGCACCTTCAGTTGCTGCATCAAGGCCAACTGCTGTGCCTGCTGCTGCTGCTGCTTCCAGGCGTGCACCCTCAACTGCTGAGTCAAGGCCCCCTCCTGTGCCTGCTGCTGCTGCTGGTGCTTCAGGGCCCGCAGCGGCATCCTCTGCTGCCCCCGTGCCAGCACTTCCAGCTGCAGTGCCTGCCTCTCTGCTGCCGTCCCTGCTGGTGCCATCTCTGCTAGTGCCGTCTCTGCTGCCTGTGAGCTGCTGCTGCTGCTGCTGCTGGTGGTGGTGATGCTGCTGCTGCTGCTGGCTGATGCTGGTCAGCTCTTCATTCATCACGCGCAGTAACCGCACCACCATGCTACGATCCCGCACCTGTGGGGTTTGATACAGCCAAAATGCAGGAGAAACAGCGGCAGCAGCAGCAGCATACAGTTACAAGGTGCCGCCAGAAAGCCAGCAGAAACCAGTGTAGTATACAAATTCACTGCAGAGGCGGCCGCCGCAGGCAATGATGATTCCAGCATGCATAATGGATGGCATAGGTATGCTTGTGAGTCGCAGTGGTATCCTTGTGACCGCAGTGGGTGCTGCATGTTGACATAGTTCACCCGAGTCCAGTTACTGTTGCATCTGCATCTGCTTCTGCTGTCCCTGCAGCTTTGAACGGTGCTAAGCAGCTAGTGCTGATGCATTCACTCACGTTGACTCACTGGAGCATATCTGCATGGATACTGCTGTTGCTGGTGCTTCTGCTGCTGCTTCTGATCCTGCCGCTTCAAATGATGCTAAGCAGCCAGTGCCGCTGCTGTTTCTCTCACTCACGTTGAGTCGCTGCAGCATGGCGGCATGGTTGGCGGGTGCTTGTCCAAACATGGATGCCAGGAAGAGGTACACGTGCTGCAGCCCCTGGCAGCTCACGATTGCGCGAGAGCTCTCCAGCTGCACAGGCAGGAGAGTTTGCAGGACAGATTGCAGGAGGGTTTGCAGGGGGGTTTGCAGGATGGTTTGCAGCATGTAAGTTGCAGGAACAGCAGCATCAGTCTTTTAGTATGGTGTATGCTCACTTGCAGGATGCGTTCGTGTTTGCAGGGGGTGAGTATGCCACTGAGTTGTGCGTGTAGCGGCAAATGGGCACACCGTGCGCTGCAGATTTGCTGCCTAGGTGATGGCTGATGCGCCGCACTTACAGCTGGCTACTGTGTGTGTGAAGAACTGCATGTCCGTAATGTTGTGTTACGTCTGGGATCATATCCTCAGTTACACAGCATCTGCAGCAACCTGGCGATTGACTGCAGCCTGAAGAGGGAGAACTTCTGCTGCAAAAGAGCAGCACACTGCAGGAGCCACAGCATCGCCCAAACTGCTGCCAAAGAGAATAATCGAACCCTTACCTGTGCGGTGGCCTCAACAGCATCCGCAGAGCGCATGCTTGCTGCAGCCTCCAGCTGCTTACTGTTCTGCTGCTGCCCATCATCACTGTCCACCTCTCCACGAGTACTGGCGCCCCGAGTTGAGGCCTCTGACATAAGCCGCGCATGTTTTGCGTCTGGAAACGCAGACGAGGCTTGGGAGGCCAGCGGGGCATCGCTGGCGCGTCGCTTGGGCCGTGGAGGTGGGATGGCATCAGTAGACTGCCCAGACTTGAGCACCTTCTGAAAGTACTTCTGTGCATGGCTGCGTATCTGAACAACTGTCTTAGTTCCTACATACGACTCGATCTTTTTCCAGTCCCTGTTGTAGAGCTGCAAAGCCTTGATGAAGCGCTCGTGCTCATCGTTTGTCCAGCTCTCGCGCTGCTTGGTGAGTGTGTAAGGCTTCCGATTCTTTTTCTTTTCTGGTTCGTCAGACTGCAGCATGCTGCTCATGTGCTGCCTCAACAGCACTGCTGTGGTGAGAGAGCCCCAGTTTCGCAAATTGTGAACTCCAAAGGTTTGCTGCACATCAGAATGTCATGATGGTAGATGCTATCATGCCATCTGCTGGGTGTGGCAGCAGTTTGCCTCTCCATATGAGCCACCGCCATGAAAGGCTTGGCGCCACATGAAACCCGCGCCGTGCTTGGCTGCCATACAGATGCCAACTTGCTGCGCCTCTTGCCTGCTGTTGCAGTTGCGGCTGCTGCAGCCTCTGCAGCTGCTGCTAGTGCAGCAGAACAAGCATCGCTGCAGACATCAGCTGTCACAACTCGTACAACAGACAGCTCAGCGTGCGCCGCCAGAGCAGCGGCATGTGCCTGCACCAACATACCTGCCACCTGCCCAGGCATAAGTTTCATTCGCTCCACCAGAGCATGCCGCTCACGACGACCCTGCGATTGCAGTTCTACCTGCTGGTGCTCTGGCCACTGCAATGCCTGACGAGCTGCTGCGCGGTGCCGCGCATCCTCTCGTATGCCAGCTCCCCGACGCAGCAGCCGCTGCGCAGCAAACCCACAATCCAAAACCTCAACGCCGCTAGCAGCGTCTGGCGCGCACTGCCACTGCCTGCACAACGTCCTAGTGCCGCCTGTGCTGATGTTGGGTACGCCGCTGCCGCTGCTGCTGCTGCTTCCTACAACACCGCTGCCATTGCTGTGCTGCTCTGCTGGAGAACTCATATACTCCATCACTGCATGCCAGGAACCCAAGCGGGCTGCTGTGCCGATAGCATTGTTGACGGCTGGCTGCTGCAGCTGCTGCACCAAGCTGCGGGCAGCAGCTAATTGCGGCACCACTCCGTGTGGCAAGCGCAGAAGCATCGTTGCGGTCGGGCAGCTCTCCAGCTGCCACTCAACCTGCAGTCGCCATAGCTGCAGCTGAGCATGCACAAGCCGCCCAGTCTGTGCCAACCGCAGCGCGGCGCCTTTCAGGCCACTGCTGCACACAATGGCCTGCAGCCGAGATCCAGCTCTGCCTGCCGCCACCTGCTGGTCGCTGCATCCCTTTTCTGCCATCTCCCTGACAGCAGCAGCAATTGGCAGAACAGGCCCCTGCCTCCGCACAGCCCGCAACACAGCCACCAAGCGTGCTGCTCTGCTGCGCACATCTGCAGGAGCTGCAGGGTTTGCTGCTAAGTCGCACACGTCGTCCCCAGCAAACCTGCTGAGGTCGCTGCCACTGCTGCTGCTGCTGCTGCCGCTGCTACTGCTGTCCCCCATTGCATTGGCAAGAACTGCTGTCACGCCAGCTTCAGCTAAGGTATGGCACAGCCGCTGCAGCGTGCTTTGCCAGAAAGCACTGTCACTGCCAGTTAACATGCCAGGAGCAGCCAGCAGCGCATCGAGCACATCTCGAATGTACCCCACCATTGCAGGCGAGTTGCGCTCCCATCCACCCATGCGCTCGATCTGCGCCCAGGCTTGCTCTGGCAACCACCCCAGCCACGCCAGCCAGAATGCCACCACTGACACCAGAGCTCCAGAGCGAGGGCCTGCAGCCAGCGAAAGCAAACAAAAGGAGACAGCGCACGGCATGTGTCAGGAGCCCCGCACAACATTACTGCACCATCAGCAGCATCAGATTACTGGCACAAAACAACATGCACAGGCTGAACGATTTTGGCTTAGCAGCTCACGTCTGCACGTGTTGCAGTGCTTACAGCAAACCAGCACATCTTGCAGGTGCTGCACCTCAGCTGCCTCAATAGATCTATATGGCACCAAACTCACCGTGGCCAGTACACCCAGGGTAACCAGCAGCGTGCAAACATGATGACACGATGATGCGTGCATCCTGCAGCCGCGCAGGCTCATCTGGCAGGCCGTCTTTGCCCAAGTGCGAGAATGCGCCATATTGACCGCGCAGCGGATCCAGCACTGGGTTGCGCAGCACGGACTCCCAGTCTGCACATGACGTCACGTTGCACATCATTGCCAGCAGCAATGACAGCATGACTGGGTCATATCGCATCTTGTTGTTGGTTTCTGCATCATTTTCCCGAAAGCAGCAGCAGCAACAAAGTGAACAACAGTCAGCATCCATCATGCAGGTGAACAGCACCAGCACTGCAGTCCAGCAGCTGCAAAAATCTGACACCAGCGGCAGCGCGGCAGGTGTTGTACACAACCGTCACGGGAAGCCACAACGACTGACTCAACCACCAGCGCCACGTACCTCCCAGTTGTAGAACTTGCTCATGAGCGGCACATCCTGCTGTGACTGAAGAGCACCTTTGCCCAGCGGAAAGCGCAGCTGCAGCGCAATGGCAAAGTTGCCACTGCCCAAGTCCACCAGTGAGAAGCGGAAATGCTCCCACAGCAGCAAGGCAGTGTGCTGTGTGACAGCAGCAGAACAGCAGCAACAGCAGCAGCCACCCACATTCAAAATCACACCAGCAACCGCAATTGCAGTATGCAACGGCGTTAAACAACACATACGTGCAGCGTCCAGCTACAACATACACAGCATGCCTGTTGAACTCCGCCAAACAAGCATCATTGCTGGACTCCACCAATGGCCTGCCTGCAGTGCAGTGCCAGCACACTCACTGAGCCTGCACGCAACCTTGCCCAGCACCAGCAGCAGTGCGCTGTTGCGCAGACAGTCCGGCTGCACCAGCTGCAGCCACTCGCCGTTGTGCAGCGCCAACTCAGGCAGCCTCACAGCATCCACGTTGTTCATCACATCACGCAGCATCACGCAGTCCACTGGCAGTGCCTTGCGGATGATGTGCGGGTGCTGCATGCAGCGCAAACAGCAAACACACTCATCGCACTTCAACTGCGCTCATGCAATCAGCACCCGAACTGCCTGTGACACCGATCACAGCGCTTCTGCAATGCCGCTGCTGCACATGTACAAACGTTACAACACCAGTTCTACAGCAACCAGACCGGCACCATCTGCAGCAAGGCGTGCATGAAAGTGACATTGCACGGTTGAGCAATGCATACCCAAGCGCTGGCAACGCACCCGCTGTGTCAGCATGGTGACGCACTCGCGCCGCAGAGCAGCGGCCACCGCAGTGCTGACCAAGATGTTGCGAGCAGCGTGCAGCGCCTCGATAGCAGCCACAGCAAACGTCAGCGTGGTGCTAGCCGCATGGCCGTCAACATCAGCATCAGGCACATGCCGTGGATCGAAGCGCAATCCCTGCAACAATATACACCGCACCCCAAGAAGCGGTACCTCTTCAGTGCAGCACCCCACACCCCAATACTGTACTAATGCAGATCTGCAGCACTGCTGCAAACTTCGGTTGCGAGAACATGATTTCATCTCCTGCAACAGCACCAGGCACCCGCCACACGACGCTGCTCGCATCCCCTCTCACCTCTGGGTCGCACAGCCGCAGCATGATTGCTCTCCAGACGTACACTGGCAGGCCCTGCTCAGTCCAACCAACAAACACCTGCTGCTGCCTGTCTGCTGCCTTGGCAAGGGCTATGCTGATCAGCCTGCGCAATGCAAAACACGCAGCGGTACAACACAAACTCAACGCCTCTATCGTCGCAACTGCCATGGGTGGCACAAGTCTGCGAAGCTCCAAACATGCGCTGACACTGTACAAGTGCAGAGAGACAGTCTGGGCCACGTTGCAAGGCCGCACCTGTCAAGTGCCTGGCTGCCCGCAGCTTGGGACCGTTCTGCAGCGCCATGGCCAACTCATCCCAGCTGCCAGCAGTTGCGACGACGTCAAAGTCTCCGCCGCCTCGGATGCGGTCAGCGACGCGCCCGCGCCGCCCATGCGGCATGCGCGCACCAGCCCTGGCGGCAACCTGGTTCACCTCCAAGCGCTGCTTGTCCACATTCAGCAGCAGCTGTGCCCACCTTTCAGGGGACACAGCGATGGACACGTCTGCAGGTTGCTGGCTGTTCAGCCGACCACACCCAGTGAACCGAGCGCCTTCACACGTGGCAGCTGCAAGGTTGACATCAAAGCCTACAGGTGGTCCTGCCTGCAGCGCAGCCGCTGACAGATCGACAGCGGCATCGCACACTGCTTGCCCGGCTTGTCCCTCAACATCGTCTGCTGATGCTGCAAGCTCTCCATCCTCCCCATCAGCAGCCTCGCTGTCAGTTGCCAAGCTGTCAACCATGTCCTGCAGAATGCCAGGGCTGCCTGCCATGCGCACCTTCAGTGCTTGCATCAACCCCTGCAGCTCTCGCCGGCTGTTCTCTATCGCTGCTGTTGCTGCCTGCAAGTTGCGGCAAGCTGCTTCATTTGCTTGCAGCAGGCTGGCTGCAACGGCTTTACCAGCAGGAAGCAAGCCATCATCAGCTGTTGGTAAACTGGTGCGACCAGGCAGCGACCTCGTCATCCTCACACCTGCATCAACACAAGGCGTCATCCTCACACCTGCATCAACACAAGGCGTCATCCTCACACCTGCATCAACACAAGGCATCATCCTCACACATGCATCAACACAAGGCAGTGTGGACGCCCTGTCAGCAAATGCTGGTGCATTGTAGTGCACGGGTCGTCACGTAACAATTTTATGCTGGCAGGAGTCGTTCAAACGCTACAGAGCTGTCCCGCTGCCCTGGCGTCAGCCAGCAGCACGTCCTGCCACAGCCACGCAACCCACATCAACCCACCTGGCATGGATGTTCAAGCCTGACGCGCTCCCAGAGCACTCCTCATTGCGCAGCACGCCATCATCTACCAGTTCGAGCCAGTCAGCGTCAACATCCATTAGGTCGGACTGTGACAGCTGATCCAGGGAGGGCAGCTCCAGCGCAAACAGATCATGTGCAGATGCCCCAGCATCCGCTGAAGCAGCAGCCACAATGCACAGCAACAGCAACAACAGCAGGTCAGCACACTGCGCCTGCTTGCACCCTTGCACACAGTGCCATGCCCCCATCAGCGCCAACACACCACCATGCAGCGCCACATGCCCCAGGCTGCCTTCGTTGCACAGCACTAACAACCCCCACAAGACTGCAACCTGGCAGGAAAGTGCTTGTTAGTGTCCCTGTCCACAGCACACTCACCTGCAGCTCCCATGATGCATGGGCTCCTGCAGAGTCGATGCAGAAGCATGCGGCGCCCATCGCTCGCTGCGCGCCTGACCGGCAAACGACCAGCGATGGATGCTGCTTGTGCCAATGAGAGATGCAGGAGGCTGACAACAACCGTCAAGAAAGGTCTCCATTGCACTGCCAGCAGCCTGCAGTTCAGCATGGCACCTGTAGACGCCAAACAGAAGCACAGTAGCAGCAGCAGCAGCAATCAGAGAACGACCTGAATTCGCACTGTGCAAGATTCCTGCAACCCCAGCGCACAACGCCTTGAGCACGCTAGCCCAATTCCACGCCCACGCTGCTTTCCAGCCACCAACAGCAACCACCATCTATCAGCCAAATCCAATTGCTCGCAACCCTGCGCACCTGATCGACGCCTGCTGCCCTGCCCCGCCGCTGCCAGAGCCGGCGCCCGCGCTGATCATGCCAGCACCCTCGAGGTGCGTCACACCATGCGTGCGGCTGGCGTGCCTGAAGCTTGCCCCCAGCACGCGCGACCGCGAGTTCCTGCCAGACAACCGGGGCCGGCTTTTTGTTCTGCTGCCTGTGATGCCTGCGCGCAGCGCCTGCACACCCACACAAGCTGCAGATCGTCACCTGCACATTGCAGGCGGTGCTTTGTGCACTCACTGCACCTGTTCAGACGCACACCAGCAAGCGCTGCTGCAGCATTGATACCAGCACTAGTACTGCAGCCGCTGCTGCACATGTGCGGCCCTTGGCTCATTCGCTGTCCAAATGCGCAATGCTGCAAACCAACGGTCACCCATACACCGAAAGTACGCACCAAGATCGAACCCAGCACCCTCCAGCACGCCCACCGGTGAACGCTGCTGCTGCAGCACTGACCACCCAAAACCAGCGCCTCTACAACTGCCACGTACTATTTTTGATCGGCAAATTGATTTTTATGCACTACTCATCGACGAGCACTGCGTCACGCGAGCCATACAGTATCCTTGCAGCATGGCACACACAAACAACACCGTCCTGACGCTTCGATCCTCTTAAAAACCATAAACTCATAGCAAACGTTTGGTTTCCAAGCCCCAGCGTGTTCAGCGTCCCCGCGATCGCCCTGCGGTCAAAACCCTAGTCACTCGGCACGCCCCACCCAGCCCTGCGAGAGCCCCACGGGCCGCGCCCCCGCGCCCCGATGTTACAAGCAGCAACGCGCTGTTACACAAAGCCCCCCAAACCAAAACCCCTCAACCCGTGCATCAGGATGCTGCACAACATGTTACAAGTGCAGTAACAGCTGAGCCCACGTGTTGCAGCTCCCCGTGATCCCTAACCTGCAAACGTCGTAAGGACACTAACGCAGTTTGCTGCACATGGCGGGTACGGCAGGCAGAAAGCAGAAACGGGGACACCTGGCGCCCCGCACCCCGCTGACCTCAGACAGCGTCCGAAGTTTCACACTTGCATGTGGGGCAGGCGATGCATGTATACCTACCAAAAACAAAATTTCCATCACAACTCTTGCCACAAACAGCAACAACTATGCAGACTCAACAAGATGAACGTGATGCATTGCGTTACAGGTTGAAGCCACATATCCTGCTGCTGCCGCCACTGCCGCCACTGCTGCTGCTGTTGCCACTGCACAGCAGCTCCACCCCATCTTACAACCATGCTGATCACTGCAGGGACCGCACAGAGACGGGCCCCCACCTCACATCTCCGGCCTCATCCACACCAAGCAACTTCATCACATCCGCCTGCTGCTGCTGCTGCCGCTGCTGACCTCCGTCTGCGCACTCTCCGTTCTCAACAACAGCAGCTTTGCTACTGCTGCTGCTGCTGCTGACCTCCGTCTGTGCACTTTCCGCTCTCAACAACAGCAGCACTGCTGCTGCTGCTGCTGCTGCAGCCACCGTACAGCAGCCCTGCCAGCAGCTCCACACCCCATCCCACAGCCATGATTTCACTGCAAGGGCCGCACGGTGACGGATCCCCACCTCACAACTCCACCCTCAGCTACACCCAGCAACTTCAACATGTCAGCCTGCTGCTGCTGCTGCTGATCTCCGTCTGCACACTCACCACTCACCACAACATCAGTGCTGCTGCTGCTGCTGCCACCATACAGCAGCCCTGCCAGCAGCTCCACCCCAGCATGTGGGCCACAGCCATGCCACAACAGCAGCACTGCTGCTGCTGCTTCTGCTGCTGCTGCTGCTGCTTCTGCTGCTGCTGCTGCAGCTACCATACAGCAGCCCTGCCAGCAGCTCAGCTGTGGAGTCCACACTCCATCCCACAGCCCCAGCCCCGGATTGCTAGACAATGTATGGTCAATGACACCCCATCTCACAGCCATGCCGGTCACAGCCAGGGCCGCACAGTGACGGGCCCCCACTCCACAACTCCACCCTCACCCACACCCAGCAACTTCAACACATCTGCCTGCTGCTGCTGACCTGCTTCTGCACATTCACCATTGTCAACATCAGCAGTCCCACTGCTGCTGCTGCTGCAACCACCATACAGCAGCCCTGCCAGCAGTTCCACCCCATCCCACAGCCATGCAAATCACAGCAAGGGCCGCACAGTGACGGGCCCCCACCTCGCAACTCCACCCTTAGCTACACCCAGCAACTTCAACACGTCTGCCTGCTCCTGCTGCTGCTGCTGCTGCTGACCTCCACCTTCACAATCACCATCGTCAACAACAGCAACAGTGCTGCTGCTGCTGCCATATAGCAGCCCTGCCAGCAGCTCCACCCCATCCCACAGCCGCGGCCCCGGCCTGCTAAATAACGCATGGTCAATAGCGTATGTTTGACCAGCTTTGACCGCCGCCAGGTCAGCAAAGCCCGGCTGCTGAGTCAGCTGCTGCACATCTGGCATGGCGGCTGCAGGGGATCGGCTGCAGGGCGTCAGCAGCAGCACATCTGGGTCGAAGTCCAACACCTGAAGCAGCAGCAGCAGCAGCAGCAGCAGCAGCAAGAGTAGGGCAGCAGCTAAGCAACAGTGGTACCACATGGCAGCGGCTGCGGGGTGTCAGCAGCAGCACATCTGGATTAAAGTCCAACACCTGACGCAGCAGCAGCAGCAAGAGTAGAGCAGCGACACAGCAAAAGGCTGTATCGCATGTTGGCTGCAGCGCGTCAGCAGCACCACATCTGGGTCAAAGCCCAACACCTGAAGCAGCAGCAGCAGCAGCGGCAGCAAGAGTACAGCAGCAGCTAGGCAACGATGGTACCGTATAGCAGCGGCTGCAGGGCGTCAGCAGCAGCACATCGGGGTCGAAGTCCAACACCTGAAGCAGCAGCAGCAGCAGCAGCAGCAGCAAGAGTAGAGCGGCGAATAAGCGAAGGTGGTGGCGCATGGCGGCCGCATGTTGGTTGCAAGCACACAGTGGCACTGTATGACAGGTTGTATCTGGTGACAAGCAAGCCCACCTGCTGCCAAGTGATATGCGCAGGGTCATCCCCTGGCTGCTGCCCCGATGCGCAACTGCTGCTTGGCATGCAACATGCAGATAGAGCCCTTGAAACGCCCCAAATGCTATCAGGCAACAGCCGCTCTAGATGATACCGGCACAGTTGCCTATTCAAGCTAGCACCTGAATCACAAAAAGTGCCGTGTGTTATGTCATGTGACAAGCAAGCCCACCTGCTGCCAAGCGATGCGTGCAGGGTCATCGCCTGGCTGCTGCCCTGATGCTGCTTGGCATGCAACCGTTGCAGTGCAGGTAGTGCCCTTGAAACACCACCAATGCTGTCAGACAACAGCCGCACTGGATGACAAAGGCGCACTTGCTTGAACCCTTCATGCTGTCAACTACATCACAAAAGATGACATGTGCTGTGTTATGTAACAAGCAAGCCCACCTGCTGCCAAGTGATCCGTGCTGGGTGCTCGCCTGGCTGCTGCCCCGATGCGTCAACTGCACCCGCTGCTGCCTTCACATCTGGCAGCCACTGCCCGCCAAGCACCAGAGGGTTTAAGCCTTCCAGGGATAAAACCCTGGGAGGCTTTGTCCACAGCCTGTGCTGCTGCTGCTGCTGCTGCTGGGTATGGTCTTGCTGCTTTGGGTGGTTGCTATCTAAGTGCTGCTGCTGCTGCTGCTGCTGGCTTTTTGGCTTGCTGCTGCTGCTGCCGCTGCCAGTCTCAGCACAAGATGAATTTTTAATAATTGGCGCCACAAATGTACTGACGCTGCATGTAGCGGTAGCAGCAGCGGCAGCAGGACAAACAAGAGCCACTCGCTCTGCTACTGCTGCCAGCCGCAGCTGCAGCTGCACCACCAGCTTTCCTGCAGCCTCAACAGCATCTGCTGCACTGCCGATAGCAAGGATGCTGTCTAGCACCTCAGCTAGGGTTTTGGGGTGCAGCACTAAAACCTGTGTGGTGGCGGGTTTTAGGCCTGCCTGCTGCAGGGCTTTGCAGACAAGGCTGCAGTCTGCGTCACATGTGCCGCATGCGTCCTGCAAGAGGCAAACAACAGCGGCGCACACTTAGTTATCAACTGCTTGCAGGTCACTTGATATGCGTTCAGTGAAGAAATATCAACTTGGCAACGCACAGTGCTGCTGTTACAGACTTGTTGTTGCTTAGTTACATCCGCTACCCATTTGGGTCAGCACCAGTCCCGGCCTCTGCTGTGCCAATAGCTGCATCAACCTACAAAGGCTGCTGCTGCACACCATCTGAGGTGGCGTCACAACAGCCTTGTATCATGCTGCTATGATAGAACCTTTGCAGTTTGGGGTGCTGCCTCACCTGGGTCAGCACCAGCCCCGGCCGCTGCTGTGCCAGCAGCTGCATGTCTACCTCAAAGGGCTGCTGCTCGACCACAAAACATCAAAACGCATGATGCTGCTGTTACAGCCTAGAGTGTTGTTTGGTTACATCTGCTACCCACCTGGGTCAGCACCAGCCTGGTGCCGGGGCCCGGCTGCTGCTGTGTCAGCAGCTGCACACTCACCCGGCTGCTGCTGCACACCATCTGAGGTAGCGTAAAAACAGCCCAGTGTCATGCTGCTGTGACACAACCATTGCATTTGCAGTGCTGCCTCACCTGGGTAAGCACTAGCCCCGGCCGCTGCTGTGCCAGAAGCTGCACATCCACCTCAAAGGGGCTGGCACCCGATGCCTTGAAGCGCTGCAGGCGGCGGCAGCAGCAGCAGATGAGAAGGAGTGGCTAGCCACTTGAGTTGGCATCAGCCGCGTGTGCTCTAATAACTTGAGCTGCATGTCAGTGGCTGGTGTTCAGGTGATTGCGTACATCATGGCACAACCCAGGACGGCCCCACAAGGGATGGCACTAGCTGCGGGTGGCAGCACAGCAGCAGGCACTTCAGCGGTGACAATGCAGCTGCACATCAACCTCGAAAGGGCTGGAAATTGACGCCTTGAAGCGCTGCAGGTGGCTGCAGCAGCAAGCAGATGAGCAGTGGCAATGCGGATTGCTGCATGCAGCTGCACATCCACCTCAAAAGGACTGGCGCCTGACGCCTTGAACCGCTGCAGGTGGCAGCAGCAGCAGCAGGTCTGTTGCAAATGAGACTGCATATGCATCCATTGCTGACTGCACCGCCACGGACTCCCATTGTTGGGAAGAAGTTGACACATCGACGTTGCTGATGACAACCCCATGCCAGCCTGACATGCAGCATGCCTGTGCATGCCGCTAAACAATGCTTATATACATCATGTTCATGAGTCACTGGCTCATACAGCGTATGTGCCGACGCACTAAGCGCAGATGTGTGCAGACACAGGCAGCTCACCTGCATTGCTTGCTCAATCCCCTCAGATGTCATCGCGTCAACATCAATAATTGACCGAACCGCAACAGGCTTGCAGCGCGCTTCAGCAGGGTAGTCGCAAAACCCCGACACACCAAAAACCCTACACCCTAAACCCAGGGCATACAAGATCTCTGTGCCACTGGGAAGCAGTGACACTATCTTGTCGCTTCTGCTGCTGCTGCTGCCGTTGCTGTTTTGTGCTGCATTGCTGCTGCTGCAGTTGGCTGCGGCACTGCTGCTGCTGCTGCAGCAGCATAAACATGCTAGCTGATCTGCAGCAGCAGCAGTACTAGCCGCCACCGTTACATTGCCTTCATCTGCTGTTGTTATGCTGCTGCCACAGCACTTGTCAACCAGTGCAGCAGCAAGCCCTGGGCATCCCCCAAAATGCAAATGCACATAACTGGCTAGCACACTGCCAACTGTGTAACCCTCCAGTATTGGAATAGCACCAGGCAGCACCTGCAGCAGCTTGTAGCTACGCTGCACACTGCTGCTGCTGCTGCCAGTTAAGCTAGCATCTGCTATGGATCCCAATGACTTGCTACACTGCCGCGTCCCTGCAACGTGCACTGCTGCCATGTTGTTGCCGTCCACTGCTGCTGCTGCTGGTGGTGGTGGTGTCTCTTCTACGACTTCACTGAAGTGGTACATCTGGCCCCTAGCCGTCATGCCGGCAGGGAAAACAGGATTGTTATCTAACACCTGAACCTCAACATACCCCATCTTCATACCACCCATGCGGGTAGCAAAGGGCAGCACCCCTGCCAGCGGTACAAGCTGCTGCTGCTGCTGCTGCTGCTGTTCGTCAGACTTCCTGCTGCTGCTGCTGCTGTTTTTGTCTGCCTGATCTCCTGAGCATTGCCTCTGATGCTGCTGTTCACTAGCCGTGCTGCTGCTGCTGCTGCCGCCGTCAGGTTGTTGCTGTTGCTGCAGCACCCCCCTGCTCAAATATATCAACCCCCCACACTCTGCATACACCACACCCCCAGCCTCAGCAAACCCCAAAACCTGCCGTAACATGTTATTGTTGCTGCTGAGCTGCTGCAGATGCCTCTCAGGGTATCCACCACCCAAATAGACACCTGATATACCAGGCGGCAAGCAGCTGTCATGCAAGGGGCTGAAATAGACAAGCTCAGCACCAGCTGCTGTTAGAAGTGCGAGATTGTCGCGGTAGTAAAAACAGAAGGCTTCGTCCCGAGCTACTGCTATCCTGCACCTGCTGCTGCTGCAGCTGTTGGCGGGCTGCAATTTAGCCAAACCAGCTGCAGCAGCAGCAGGTTCTGCCGGCACACTGCTGTTGGCTACTGGTACTAGTGGTGGTGGCACTGCTGCAGTTGCTGCCAGCTGCAGCAGCAGCGGCAGGTCTGTGTGCTGCCCAACTAATTCACCAAGCCGCTGAATGTACTCGGGCACATTCTGCTGCTGCTTCTGCTCGTGTGGCATTGTGAGGCCTAGGTAGCGCTCAGGCACAGTGACTGCCGCATCCTACAAGCAGCAGCGCGGTTGGAATCAAACTTGTAGTACACCATGTTGTCACTGTGCTCAGTTTCAGGTGGTGCATACCTCCAGATAACGTCATTTTGACCCATGTGTTGCTAAACCTGAACTGCCTCAACTTGCATGTGTGGGTGTATGAAGTGCACGCATGTCCACTTGTGGCTGATAAGCTGACAACAACTGCTGAATACCGTCACGCCGTGCATGCAGGTGCATAACAACCGCCACACTGCTGTGGGTTGCTGTGCTGTGTGTGAACGCAGGTGGCGTGCAGCAGCAGCAGGAGCAGCAGCAACAGCAGTGCTGGCAGCTCACCTGTGGTATACACCCCAACACCTGCACCCCTGCAAGACCTAGCCCACCACCCTGCTGCTGCTGCTGCTGCTGCTGCTGTGTTGCTGCTGCTGCTGCCAGCGCCTCTTTCAACCATGTGCCATGTGCTGCGCTCCCCACTTTGTTCAGCAGCAGCCCTTTTAAATTTAAATCTCGGTCAAACTCTGCGTAGCCTTTGACCAGCGCTGCTACAGAGCGCGCCATTGCCCAGCAGTCAACAACGAGCACCACTGGAGCACCAAGCCACTTGGCAATCTGCGGCAAACCGCCACAGCGGCAGCAGCAGCAGCGGCAGCAGCAGCAGCGGCAGCAGCAGCAGCGGCAGCAGCAGCACTAAGAGAGGCGATGAAATGCGGCGGAAGGCAGCTTCACTGGCCGCTGTGAGCAGTGCAGATAGTTGTGCAGCGCAGTCAACAAAGAGCACCACTGGAGCACCAATCCACTTTGCGATCTGCAGCAAACCACAGCAGCAGCAGCTGAGGTAGTGCTGCTATCAGCAGAGGCGCTGATTGCAGCGGCAGGCAGCTTCACGGGCACGCTGTGTCAGCAGATCAGAAATTCATGCTGACTTGTTGCTACCTGCAGTTTCTGTCGGCAGGCAGCAGCACGGGCTCTCTCTGTTGTGCCCTGATTTTACTGACAAACAGCAACAACCCCAGCGGTGTTATTACATGAGTGCATCGCAGTGTATCATGTGCTGACAGGCCTACCTGTGCTGTGCTGCCATCTTCGCTGCTGCCGTCCCTGCTGTCAAACAGGCCCATCACACCTTCAACCACCGCAATGTCAGCGTCCGCAGTGTGCCTGCAAGACAGGCAGCAGCAGTTATTTGCTGCAGCACGCCTGAAGCAACAAGTGCCGCCACCTGCTTTCTAGTTGTTGCTGCCGGGACGGCAGCAGCCGGGACAGAGCAGCAGCTGTCATACAGCATTCACATGCATTTGACCTGTTACACATGTGCGCCTGGCAGGCTCACGAGCCGAGCGAGCCATGTGGCAACCAAACAGAAGTATGTGAAGTTTGACCAGAGGTGTGTTATGTTTGACCTTGCATGTGTCATGTTTGACCAGCGCAAATTCTCCAGTATGCTTGCCCACCTGTGAAACGTGGCCAGCACTTGCTCTCGTGTCATCATCCATTCATCAAGGTTGATAGAAGGCCGTCCAGTAGCAGCAGCATGGTGCATGGGGTCCAGGAAATCAGGGCCCACCTTGAACCCTTGAACCACAAGACCCTGCTGCCTGCAGGACAGCGGTTCAACAGCTCAGCATGGCATGCGGCGTCCTTGAAATTCAAGCACAAAAACCACCGGCTTGAGGGTCTGCAAGCCTTTGCGCGAGCAGAACTAGCAGATGTGCTGTGGCTTGATGCTGTGCCATGTGTGGATGTGGGGTAAATGCTGTGTTGGCTGCTGCCGGAAATCTGTGCCTTTGATGCTTGGTTTGCAAGCAGGTCGCTTGGGCAGGACCAGTACTTGCGCTGCCACGCATACACAGCCATACAGAACAACACTTTTTGCTAAGAGTTCCAATCACCAATGTATCGATTTCTGCAGGAGCAGCACGCCTCCGCAAACCAAGCTGAAGCCTGTGCTGTCTACAGCAGCAGTAGTGGCTTACACCAGTGGCAGCACACCTGAGCGCCTGCATCAGGCCCGTCGCCATTGACGTCTTCCCCACGCCACTGTGCGTACCAGCAACTACAATCACCTTCATGATCGGCTGCTGCTGGCACTATGACTTCACTGCAGTGCGTCCTGTGTTTGATGACCTACTCGGTGCTCGTCCTCGATTCGGGGGCTCTGGGTGCTACACTGGCACCTTCAGGCGATGGAACTGATACGAGGCAACCGGTAGAGCACGGCGGCGTCTTCACTGGAAGAGCGCGGGCAAGCGAGGGCTTTGCTGTACCATAACACTGATGAACTTGCAAGGTGACTACGTGTGCACCAATGCTGCCAAGCCTTCTTTGTGGTGAGCATCAAGGGCGTTTCAGGCCGCATGAGCGGCATTCACTTGATTGACCGAGCAGCAAAGTCATGTTATCCCAGTAGTCAGTAATGACAGTAACAACCTGAAAGTTACCACGATCGTACTGGAAGTCAACTCTATGCACTGACCCATTCACCCAGCCAGGCTGCTGGCCTCCTGTCCCTTGTATGCATCAACCTGTTCCAGTCAACTTGACAGGGCTACCTACAACCAAACCGACGCCCTGCAAGCGGCTGCACTGAAGGGGAACCAGACGAGATCAAAGCCAGAAACTGGCCAGATCAAACCCCACACTGGGCATGACACACGTCTTCACACGTTGCGCTGCTGCTGCTCCGCTGCAGCCATGCAGGATCCCAAAAAGCCATATGTGTGTCAGGCCATATATGCAGGCCTAAGCTTTTTGGCCCTGCGCGGCACATATTGCAACGGCTGCTGCAGCAACAGAATGCCCAGCTGACACCCAAAAGGGCCAGTATGCAAATATATGCTGTGGCATCCGTCAGACAGCAGCAGCCATGCACAGAGACACCAGCAGCTGCCCCTCTCCTGACTGACTGAGCACACCCATGCGTTGTGCGTTCAAAGCCGTTCGCCGCCTGGAACAAACATCAAACAAGCAACATGCACACCTGCTGCAAAAGCCAGGGTTGCAGAGCTATTGCTAGCTAGGCACAGCTGCTATGTATGTACGACACACCCGCCCCCCGGGCACGCTGGATGCACCTTATATGTACAGCAGCCAAACTCAACTCGAGCTCATCTCGAGTTGAATGCCATCAGCTGCAGGTCCCATCCGCAGGCCTAGGCACACCCAGCCATGTACACTGCCAGCCAGCCGGCCAAAGATGCCGGTTGAACAATACCATCATGATGGCTGTTGTAGCAATAGACCAGCGCGTTGCGTCATTGATGACTTTGTCCAGGGGCCATAGAGCGTGCAGCATTGCAGCTCTGTAATGAGTTTAGTATGAGGACCCCCCCTCCTGCCCCACATCATCACACCCCACCTTCCATCTAACCCCAACCTAGCGGCCCATAGTAGCATGGCCTAGCAAACAGTCACGTGCTGCTCCGCATGACCTGCACTCGTCCTACGCTGCAACAATACAGTGGTGTACCATGCATGTGCGTCAGTGAAGCAACCAAAGCACTCACTGGAGAACAGCAGACAAGGCACACATGCATGCACAGGTGTTGTTTTGCACTACAGCCAGGTGTAGTGTGTCATACAGCAATGCAACAGACCAGGGCTGCTGCCGCAGCAGCCACACAGGTGGCGCTACTACTGCCAACTTCACAGACAGCAGAATGCTGTGGTGTGATGCGACTGATACTCAAAGATATGCAGCAGACACAGCGCATACATACAGGCATCATGCCATCAGCACTGCAACACGCCGCTCCTCAGAGAACTGCTGCTACTGCTGCTGCTGCTGTCGCTATTGCCAAACCAGCACAGACATCCACCGCCTCTACTACCTAGGACACAGGACCTGCCTGAATCATACCTACAGCCAACCTGCACACTCCCTGCACTATCATACCGCCAACCGTTGGCATTGAATGCCAAGTGCCGTTCAAACATGTAAGGCGCCCGCCACCCGTGAAGCAGCAGATGATCCAGAGCGCTGCTCTCGGCACATACACGCTCCAAACAGCAGCCGGACTTGTGCCTGCTGCATCACATACTTTGGGTACCAGCGGCATACACTGTTGCGGGCCCGACCAACCGATGTGCCAGCTATGTTCAGTTCATAGCATACCCAAAGTCAGCTCATCAAGCCAACAGCTTGGCCCAGCAGACACACACACACACACACACCTGCTCATCACAGGAGCAGTTCACTGCACAAGACTGCACACACGCAGCAGCTTGCTGAACGCTGCAGCAGCTGCTACGCGCTCCACATGCCAAGCTGCTGTTCGAGCCAGCCAGCAGCCATTAGCAAGCTGCTGTCTACTGCACACAAACCTCCGCATGGCTGCTGCCAGCTGCTGCTGCTGAGTAGCTGCCGCCATGCTATCACCCCTGCTGCAAGAGCTTACGCAGACCTGCGGAGCTTCTTGGCTGAGGGCACAGTGCAGCCCTCAGGGAAGGCGCCAGTGCCGGGCTTGCAGCACGCTGCCTTGGTGGGGAACACCAGCGCCTTGCCGGCCTTCAAATCCTCCGACAGCATGCTGCCGATATCATCAGCCTTTGCAGGAGCCTTGGCATAGAAGGCAGTGGCAGCAGCAGGCACGTTGGCGCAGTTGCGCTCGCCCGACTGCTGGTCCAGGGTGCCAAACCACGCACCCAGGTTGCACTCTGGCCTGGGAGGCACGCTGTTCATCTTCCTCTTCATGAACTCGGAGTGGTCCTGGATGACAGCCATCGTGGAGTCGCTCTCGTCGACACCGTACGGTCCGCGAGCGTCCTGGCCGTCGAACACGGGGATGGCCAGCTTCCAGAAGAGACTGCCGGCAATCGGCTGCTTGCTGTCGATGGCCTTCTCGACAGAGGCGTAGGTGGACTGGTAGATGGGGTCACGCAGCTGCTGGATCATCCACTCGGTCTGCTGGTCGGCGTTCAGCTTCTTGCCGAACTCCTCGAACATGATGGGCTTGGAGCCGGATGACAGGTTGGCGCCGGCAGTCATGTGCGACTGCACCCACTTGTCCAGGAAGGCAGGGATCTTGTCCTGCAGGCGCGAAAGATGCGGCAAGTAGGGTTCAGTCCAAGGTTACTCACACCTTGCAGCAGATACACCAGAAGCAAGGTTGTATCATCAAGCATCCAATGCTATATCTCTTGCTGCATGTGCTGACGTGACACTGAGCAACTGACTCTGTAGACGCCCCACGTGCTGCCCATGCTGTACTTGGCTTGACTTGGTCAGCATCACCATCACACAACAAAGCAATGAATGCTACCACCGCCGAGCCTCACCTGGGGGAGCATCCAGTTGTCAGGCCAGGCGTGCACAGTGGCAAAGTCGATGTTGGGCAGGTTGGTGTTCATCACAAAGTCCTGGCCCAGCTCGCGCGCCCACGCCTGCGGGTTGTACTGCATCAGCTGCGGCGTGCTGTCTCCGTAGAAGCCCTCGGAGCCGATGGTGATGAGGTGGTTGGGGTCCAGGCTGCGCACGTGCGTGGACATATCAGCCAGCCAGTTCTGGAAGCGCTTGTTGCAGTCCTTGTTGGACGCCAGCCACGACTCGCAGCGGGGCTCGTTGATGAGGTTCCACGCGATGATGGTGGGGTCGTCCTTGTACACGCGCCTGCAGGAAATCACACAGCAATGATGCGGCAGGGGGGTCAGCACTTGATGGATGTTGCAGTGCATGTTCATTGTGGGGTCGTCCTTGTACGCGCGCCTGCAGGATCACACGCTCAGCAATGATGCGGCCGAAGGGGGGGTGAGCTCTCTGATGCATGTTCCGCTTTGTACGTTCATCACACAGCGGTGACTGCTGCTGCAACACAGTCGGGAAACATCGCTGCTGCACTACCACCAAACATCCCCGGCTGCTAAACAATCAGCTCACCCGTTGATGGTGTTGTTCCTGTTGATCAGGAAGGCCACGTGGTTCTTGTAGAACTTCTTTGCGTCGGGGTCGGAGAAGAACAGCGCGTGGCGCTCCGTCTCGTAGCGCTTGAGCTCCTCGCCAGCGGGGCCCGTGCCGTAGATGGCTGCGGTGGGGTCGCCCACCAGGTCCTTGAACGGAGACGCCATGGTGCGGTTGGGAGCAGTAGAAGACCTGCGGAACAGAGGTCAACGAGGCCATTGTGCTGATGAGTCTGTGTACTAGTGTATGCAGCACGGACATGCAGCAACAGAGCAGCAGGAGCAAGGGGCCTGCACCTTTCCTGCAAAGCCATGCAGTGGTTCATATGCAATGATCAGATTCCAGGCGGCTGCATGACAGCCTGGCCCCCTCATGCCTGCTGTTGTTCTGCTGCACACCTGTACCACCCCCACACAATCACTACTGCTGCTGCATGCGCGCAGCCGTACTCACCAGTCGACGTACTGGTCCACGCCGTTGTAGTACTTCCAGTTGTCGATGAACGACAGGATCACCTGCAGGCCATACTTGCGAGCTGTCTCCAGCACAAAGTCCAGCGACTTGAGGCCGCGCTCGTCGTACCTGCCGGGAGCAACCTGCACACATACACAGACAGCGATTGCAGGAAACAGCAGAGAAGCCATCAGCCACAAGTCGGATTCAACGTCTAAGTTCAAAGCATGCTGCCATCTGCTAATGCGGGTATGTCAGAAGACGGAGTGCTGATGTTGCTTCAGTGCCATGGTTGCCTGCAAGGCACAAGTATACTTGCACACCCAACCAGCTCATTGAGCGCTAGACTCAAGGCCATGAGGCTGCATAGCTGCCTTCTGCTGCTGTGCTGCTGCTGTTGTACATCCTGCAAGGCGCACCTGGAAGGGGTACAGCGCTGTGGTGGTGTGTGCCCACATGCGCACTGTGTTCATGCCGCGTGCAGCTGCCAGGCGCAGAGTGTCATCGACAATCTGTGCACCAGAACGGTCACCTGCAGCAGCAGCAGACACCATTCCCAACGTCCATCAGCGTCGAAGGTAATCAAAGTGAGCCTCAGTTCCACACATAAGGCACAGCAGCGTGGATGGTGCTCAACTGCTGGACGATGCTCAACAACGCTACTGAGAGCTGCATACACACACTGGGCAGCTGGCATGTTGGGAACAGCAACATATGACACAGGGCCTCTCACACTTGCAATTCAAGCCTGCCACTGCTGCTGCTGCTGACAAGCTAGGGACTGCTGCTGTCCTTGCTGGCGTCAAGCACTGCTGTGGGAGCTGACGCCATGCATACTATTGCTTGCAGTTCCACTTGCAGGATTCATGGCACCATGATGGACCTGAACACATTCAGCAGCAACAGCCTACTGCTGCTGCTGTGGGCCTGTTTGGACTACTGCACTGATGCCACGCACCAACTGTCTCTGCGCGACGGGACACCATTGCTGCCTCTACCAGCTCATATGCGTTGAAGCCAGCTGTGAAGTAAGGCCTGCAGAAGCGCTCGAACTGCGCGAGACAGGCAGAACGGCAGCGTTGCAGTGCATAGCATGTCAGTTTGGCAGCAGCCTGAGCAGGTGCAATGGGGCAACTGTTGACAAGTGACCATCAGCGACTGCTGCGCTCAGTGCCGCGCGCATCGCACACGATTATACAACGATATACAAACAATCGAACGTGATGTGCACCATAAGACCCCGGCCTGTGCAAGCAGGGGTTGGCGAGGGAGCGCGGGCTGCGCAACGATTCAGTGACACCCCCAGCACCTGCAGGTCCTCTGTATCGCCAAGGAGCTCACCGATTTGTCCGTAACCTTCAGGAAAGACTCTCTCTGCTCCTCCTTGGTCACCTCCTCATCAGCAATGGGGACAAAGTCCTTTGACAGCTCCGGTCCAGTGATAGCTGCCTCCAGCGTATCGTATTTCTTCCCACTCTTTCCAGTTACCTTCATAACCACGATAGGCACGGCGATGGGGATGGCTAGCAACAAGCCAATGGCCAGCACAGCAAAGAAGCGTGGTATGTGCGGGCTGGGTGGCTTCTGCTGCTTCTGCGGAGGCTTAAGTACTGCTTTTTGGGGCCCATTTTCCATGTCTGCTGCTGGGGCACTCATTGGGCGAAGCCAAGACTATGCAAGTCCTGCTGCTCAACGCCCGGTGTGGCGCCTAACGAGTGCGCCAATGACACCGGCGCTTCGAACACAGACTATTGGCTTATAGTGTTACGCTTTGTGCAGCCTAGAAACAAAAGACGTCGCAAGCACCGGCAAACGAAGAGCGTCGTGCGGGCAACTGCAGGCAGAAGGTAGCTTTGTTGTTTCTTTGCTGCTGTAACAAAACAACTGACCTCGTTGCTTTGGCATAGGTGGAGTGTAGGCCAGGACGAGGCCTCCGGAGCACCTCATGCGCAAAACCTGTTAACAGCTCAGACTGCGTGTCACTTCCCCTCGTACGTGCGCTTGTTGGGGTAAGTGCACCATTGTTTGGTCATCAATAACGATTAATGTTTAATTGGTGTCCCAGAGGCTCCGATGCGATCCAGCTGGCAACCAACTGTTCAGCCAAGGGCTGCACGTGGTCGTCACCGCCGAGGATGCAATAATCATCTTCCAGCATGATTTACATGTCCTTTTCGATTAAGTCGATCTTGTTTGTGCGGAATGGGAGCAGGTACCTACCCGACGCTTGCCCAACTGTGGGCTGGTACTGGCACCTGCCACATCCAGACTCAACTGCATTTTCCGGTGGGGAAGTATCGAAGTGCACGATCCAGGTTTCAGAACCAACCCTAACAACGTCTACAAGCTGTATGACATCTGTTTGTGCCTTGCTGATGCCACTATGATTCAGTGACTTGCTGCATTTGGCGCAGCGCTGTCACAAGTTGGCAACTGTGCTGCAATGCGGACTCATCCCAGAAGCATCGTCTTGCTACGATGCAACGTAGACAACGGCATCACAAAACGACTGAGCACGCTCTTTGTGGCACGTCTCCAAAGCTAGTGGGCAATGGTTTAGGGACTCACCATTGAGAGCCTCAGCAGGCTGCTACGTTCAGGGTCCCTGCATTTTCACATTGCAGGTGAAGTTAAAATGTGCAGGTATGGGTTGACTGAAGTTGAGAGACACGACTGCTGGACTGTTATATGTGCGTTGTTTTGCATGATGCCATCACTCTTGAAGAGTCGACGGCATCTGATGCCCTTTGTGCACGGATTTGTCCCACGTTGAACCAGTCAGACAGCCTCAATAGTGGTCAAAGTTTGCCAAATGCGGTATTTACACAGTGCCACTCAATGACTGAGGTTCAATACAGGAGATCCAGCAGAACCAACTTCCTCACGGCGCTTCATCATATTCGATAAAGATCATCACGTTACATCAAGCCGTAGCATCACGCCGCCTCACAAGGGGCTTGCACAGTGTGTCACCACAAGATACAGATAACAGCATGCCGTCGGCCATGATGGTTGACTGCCAGTGGCACACACCGTGATGACAGCACGTTCTCAGCACCAACACGCCGCAAGCAGCATAAGTACAAGTGTCAAATCAGCATCAGACAGAACGCGTACCACTTCTCAAGCTCATGATACCCTCTGAGGCAATGAACTTGGCGCTGTCACACTATGTTGGATGTGTTCAATGTGCCACAGCATCGTATGCTTCCCAGTGTTTTAGGAATACTTGCTGTGTATGCACACAAAACTTCAACAACATATGGACTGCTACTGCCAGGCTGAAGGACAGCAGCAGCAGTAGCCACTATTAGCTCATGCACACTGCACTAGCAGCGGTTCACATGAAATGGCTGGTATACGTTACTGATGTTACTAACAGCAGTAACAGCAGGTGTGCATGCAGGACTCACGATGCCAACTGCTGCAGCTACAAGCCTCACAGAAAGCATGCCAACTAAACTCCACACAACAGCAAGCACCGTCAGAACCGTGTGACACAGCGCGGCTACAAACTATGTAGCCGCGCTGTGTCACACAGTTCTGATGGTGCTTGCTGTTGCGTGGAGTTTAGTTGGCATGCTTTCTGGCAGTGTGGTTCAAGTCAACGGCAACAGTGCAAAACAGAGAGACAACAGACACAGGCAGGCCGCAATGCACCCCCTCCCCTGCAGTATCAACACCAAATCAACAACCCCACATGCCTGGATGCCTAATCAGCCCAACGATATGTTATGCTCGCATGCCTAATCAACCCTCCATGCTTAGTACAAATGTGGCTAGCGCTGCCCCTGTGGCCCTTGCGTGATAGAGCACACATTGTGCTGGTAGCACATGCGAGCACCTACCCCTCTTTCAACGGCCCTGCAACAACCAGCAACGTGCTCAAAGTGCTGAGCACACTGCCCACCCCCCACTGCTTCTGAAGACAGGCAAACAAATAACATCAAACCAGATGCAGACAAACAACCTACAGCCACCAAGAAAAGAGAGAGCAATGCTGCCTGCCTGTGTTCTAAACTGCCATAGACTGGACGCTGATATGTGCCGCACTACAGCAGCAGTCTCTTGCACAAGGGCAACACAACAGCCCTTGTTGAACGTGGCACCATATGCACAAGAACAAAGAAAGATAGTACACATACCGCCACACCTGCTGCCAGGCAGCATGTTCTGTAAGACAACATGCACGGCGTTCTGCAACTGTTGCACTGCGTGCACATTACATTGCATCTGCACAGCACCAGACGATGCACACGACTGCACAACTGCACGCACGTGTAACATATGTGCGCAGCTCATCTGCATGCATGCATACATGCAGCATTGTGTGGATCCTGTAGAATGTGTGCATGCTTCAGCAAACATAGGACTCCACTCTGTATGCAGCATTATGTCCCTCTCGTAACCCCTGCCGTCGACCAGCCGCAAAGCCCTAGGCAGCAACTGACAATGCGCACAGACAATGCCCCCTGCAGGTACACTGGAACTATTGAACAAGATCATTCATTATGTGTACCCCACTACACCTGTATATATCAGCACACCCACAACTGTGCTCAACATGCACCCAGCCAGTCGTGCCTGCCTTCAGCACCGCACCCGGCACAGCATGCACTGCCACACATCAGCTGCCTGAACAGGCAAAGCTGCTTGGCCAAGGCTTTTGTGGGTCAGGAATCCTGTGCAGATCTGGTGCCACATGCTTGTTGCAGCAGACACTCCGACAACCTTGCCACTGCTGCATGTAGTGATCTCTTCACGGCAACAATACAAGCACCTGCACCGTCCCACTGCCACATGTTATAAAACATTCATAACAAACTGCCTCACTGCTTTACACAGTGCAGCCCTGAGGATATGCCCCCAGCCCGCCAGCCCTGCAACAATCCAACCGTGTTGGATACACCTGCACCTTCCCACCATACAGCGCCTTTGCGTACGCCAAACTAACCTCACTCAGATTCAGCTCCTCAGCAGTAGCAGTAGGCACGCCACCTGGACCATACAAGTTGTAGTATGCCAGAGACACCTCGGGTGCATTCACGCAGCCTCGCTTTGTTGCTGCATTGGGTGCAGCAGATGCAAACCAAGCGCCGAGCTTTTTGTCGGGTGAGGCTGGCAGCACGCAGCCGGGACGGGGTGGGATGGCGTTCACGAGGCGGTGCATGATGTTGGCGTGCGTCTTGATGACGCCCATGGTTGAGTCATCAAGGTCGACGCCATACGGACCTGTAGGAAGGTCAGGAGAAGTGGCAGCAGCAGCAGAGGGGGGCCAGATCAGCAACAACTTAACACCAGCAAGATGTGCAATCATCAGCAAAGTTGGCGTACAGATACCAAAGAATCTGCTGCTTCAAAACAGGCCACTTGATGATCTGACATGCCCCGTGACAAAATAACACAAAATAAACACACTACTCACCCTTTGGCAGGCCTGGCACCGCCCACTTCCAGTACAGGCTTCCCAGCAGCGGCTTGTTCTGCTCCACGGCCGTCTGCACGGCATCGTACGTTGCACCAAACACGGGATCGCGCAGCTGCCTGATAGCGGGTGTGTCATCTGGGTTGTCGAGCTTCTTGCCAAACTCCTCAAAGAGCAGCGGCTTGCCGATTGACTCTGCAGCCTCAAGGTGGCTGGCCAGCCACTCGCGCAGGAAGCCACCCTGCTGCTCGTTGGGACTGCAGTTATGCAACAGCAAGGCAACAGCACAAGATGTCAGTAAAATTGTTCAGCGATGACAGCCATTTGAACAAGCAGGACTGCCTGTGAAGCCGTGTGAAACCTCAAGACAAGGAACCGACACGAATTCGCCCTGCTGCTCGTTGGGGCTGCATGAGAGAGAAGGGACAAGCAGCAACAGTCAGGTGTTAGTTGAGTCTGTTGGAGGACAGTCAAAGCACCCAACGGCAGCAGCGAATGCAGAATTTGCTGCTGAGTGGGTGGCGGTTGGCAGCCACTCGTGCAGGAAGCCGCCCTGCTGCTCGTTGGGGCTGCATGGAGGAGAGCGCACGGAAAGCAATATGTGCAAACAATCAGGCGAAAGGTGAGGCTGTTGGTGGTTGGATGGTCAAAGAACCCGACGGCAGCAGCATTTGCTGCTGATCGGGGCAAGGCTGGCAGCCAATGCAGGAAGCCACCTTGATGCTCGATAGGGCTGCATCAGAGTGATAGGACAAGCAGCAACAGTCAGGCGTCAGATAAGGCTGTTGGTGATTTGATGGTCAAAAATATCATCATTCAAGATGAACAACGACAGCTGTATACGGGCTGCCTCAAGGTGGCTGGCCAGCCAATCGCGCAGGAAGCCGCCCTGCTGCTCGTTGGGGCTGCAAGTGAGTGCGACAGCAACGTGACAGGTGAGTGGCAGAGCAGATGTGAGAAACCTGGCCGTTTGGCAGTTAGGCACAGCCAGGACACTTTCCTAGTGACTAGGTGATGATTGCCATGTCCTGTTGCAGCTCAAGAGTCACATCTCGCGGTGCTCAAGCCGGGCGTGCGCCTCTGCACACTGCCCGGTGTTTTCACCCATGCTCTACCAAACAACCCACATATGTTATGCAGCATGTTACATGACAGATGCAACAGCCACTCACATCTCCCAGTTGTCAGGCCAGGCGTGTTCCACGGCAAAGTCCATGTGCCTGGTGTCGGCAAAAAAATTCTGCCAAACACCCCACGTATGTTATTCACCATATTATATGAAACTTAAATAACAGTCACTCACATCTCCCAGTTGTCGGGCCAGGCGTGTGCCACGGCAAAGTTTATGTGCCTGTTGTCATCAAAGTTCTGCCAAACAAAACCCACGTATGTTATGCACCATGTTATGACATTATATATAACATTATATATCAACACATGATGGATTGACAAAAATCATATTATCTGGGCTTTTGTATCATTGTTGTATTTTTTAGATCGATTTTGTCAATTCTTGAAACATGCATATTGTTACATATAATATGCATTCTTCGATCGGGAGGCTTTCCCGGTCGAAACGGGCTCGCTTGCTCCGCTGCGCGCCTGAAAACAAACACAAATGCTTTACATAACACTTATCGTTCGTTCATACTCCCGCAGCAGACGTCTGCAGTGTGATAAAAGCAAAACCCTTGTCTAAACCTCAGTCTGTCAAATTGCCAAAAATGCACGAAAGCCGCTGTCAATTCTATGAAAATAGAACAATTTTTGGCTCTGTTGTATCATCAAGCGTTACTACGGTACATTATATAAGAGTCACTCACATCTCCCAGTTGTCGGGCCAAGCATGTGCCACAGCAAAGTCCATGTGCCTGTTGTCATCAACAAAGTTCTGGCCGGTCTGCGAAGCCCATGCCTGGGGGTTCTTGCCCTGGTTGGGGTCACCCTGGCCAAAAAAGCCCTCGGAACCTGCAGCAATAACAGTACATGTTACAACATTTTGGTATCCACCGTATGGGGTGATTCCCACATGCTGCCTAGTAAGGGGTGTAAGGGTCTGGGTGGTCTACCTTACACCGAAAATAGAGAGAATAATCAGTCTGCTTTCCGCCTCGCCAGTGGGTGAGGTGCGGTTGCCGATGCCGAAAGGTATGGCGTACAAGGATTGATTATTATTATTATTAACATTTTGTTATTTTCAGGGCTCTAAGTCAAGCATGCACTGCTGTGGAAAGCTCATGCCTGGGGGTTCTTGCCCTGGTTGCAATCATCCTGGCCAAAGGAGCCCTCACACAACACGAAACTGCTATGCATGCTTAGCTGAGCGGTTCCACACTGTTCATGTCCTACGGCTGCTGCTCTTGCTGCTGCTGCTGCTGCTGTGCCACGCGCCTCACCTGATGACACCAGGTGGTTGGCGTCCTTTGTCTTGACGTAGTCTCCCATCTCCTTGAACCAGGCTGACAGTGCAGCGGGGCACCAGGAGTTGGCTGGCATCCATGTCTCGCAGCGCGGCTCGTTGATCAGGTTCCAGGCCAGGATGGTGGGGTCGTTTTTGTACAGCAGGCCGTTGATGCTGTTCTTGCGGCCTGCAGGGTTGTGTGTTTGCAGCGGTTGTTATGTTTAGTGCAACTAAAGGTGCAGTATACACGTCGTGGCATCGCCGCTACAGATGCCGTCATTCAAATGGGTCAGGCCAGGATGGTGGGGTCTTTCTTGTACAGCAGGCTGTTGATGCTGTTCTTGCGGCCTGCGGTTTTGAGCCAGGCATGCTTTGTTGGGTCAAAGGAATGGACAGCAGTAAGAGGTTGCAGCTGGCAAGTTGTACAGCATGCTGTTGATGCTGTTCTTGTGGCCTGCGGTCTTGAGCCAGGCATGCTTTGTTGGGTCAAAGGAATGGACAGCAGTAAGAGGTTGCAGCTGGCAAGTTGTACAGCAGGCTGTTGATGCTGTTCTTGTGGCCTGCGGTCTTGAGCCAGGCATGCTTTGTTGGGTCAAAGGAATGGACAGCAGTAAGAGGTTGCAGCTGGCAAGTTGTACAGCAGGCTGTTGATGCTGTTCTTGTGGCCTGCAGTGTTGGAACACAGTCGTTTGTCGGAATGCAAGGAGCAGTGTATGATCATGCTGTTACAGATGCCAGGATGGTGGGGTCGTTCTTGTACAGCAGGCCATTGATGCTATTCTTGCGGCCTGCAGGGTGTGCAGCGAGTTGAATGTTTGCAAGTTGAGGACTTTGGCGAGTTCGGCTCATCGGGGGTACACCCTATAGGGAGCTCTCGCCAAGGTAAAAGCCCGCCAAAATGCGCCTAAAATTGGGGCACTTTCAAGCCTTGAATGCCACCGCATTGGCATTCTAAATACATTTAAAAAAGTCGTTGAGCATGATGGAGCCTGTCTCGGATGTCTTGTCTGTGGAGGCTGTAAAGTAACACTCAGGCGGCTTCGCCCATATCGTCCAGTCACTTTGTACATCACAAACGCATTGGTAATGTAATTACATTTAAAGTGCACTGCCCATATCGGATCGTGCATCGGCCACAAATGTCGCAGCCCAAGTCCGCTATCTACTGGGGCACTTTCTCGGGCTTCATGCAATTGCATTGGTGCCTTGAATGCCACCGCATTGGCATTCTAAATACATTACAAATGCGTTGAGCATGTTGGAGCCTGTATCGGATGTCTTGTCTGTGAGGGGCTGTAAAGTAACACTCAGGCGGCTGCGCCCATATCGCCCAGTCAAAATTGTACATCACAAGGACCCTCACTGTGTATTGAACACAATATCTCGATTGTACTTGCTGTTCTTCGTCAGTGCAATGTTCGTTTGCACAATTCGGGCATGCCCAAACAAACACATTTCCTCGTCGCACGATATTTCAAACGAGAAGCAAACAACAGAGTAAGCTGCAACTAGTGTGACTATGGCCTGTCTTCAAGGCTACAGCACTGTGCTAGGCACGTCTTCGACAACTGCAACAAAGCTACTGCAGGCAATCCAAAAGCCACGTTAGCTGCACATTATGTGATTATGGCCTGTCTTCCAAGCTAGATCGTTGCGCTAGGCACGTGTTCGACAAGTGCAGCAACGCTACTGCGACACACGGGCAGGAAGTTTTAGACTTGTTGCGTGAAACACGCGACTTAGATGTGCTGGACCCAGCACGGATCGCACAGTTCCATGCGCAACAGACACAGCAGCTGCAGCGCCAGCAGGCTTGGAGCGAGCATACACAGCAGCAGCAGCTGTCTGGACAGGTACAACCACCAGACCTGCAGGACCTTGCACATGACTTGCAGCAGGCATTTGCAGCTGCAGCCGCAGCACAGCGGCCCGCAAAACGCGCTGGCAGGCAGTCTGAGCGCTTGCAGCAGCAGCAGCAGCAGCAGCAGCAGCGGCAACAACAGCAGCTCCAGCAGCAAGAACAACCTGAGCCCGGCACACGGCAGCGTCGAAGCAACACTATGCAGCATGCGATGCAAGCAGCAGCACACAACAACGCAACAATAGCGCAACAACGACAACAACAACACACGCAACAACGGCGAGTTGAGGACTTTGTTGATGCACTAGTTTGTACAAAATAATGCTAATGACTGCACCAATTCTTGTGTCCAAGCAGACACGATAGAGGCACTTGGTGGCACAAACAACGCAAGCAACAACAACATAGTAAACAACGCAGCACAACAACAACACAACACGACTCCCTCAACTTGCGACCGCACTAGTTATGTTTATGTTTAGCAACTCAAGGCGCAGTATGCATACAGTGCCGCTACAGATGCTCTTGTACAGCAGGGCGTTGATGCTGTTCTTGCGGCCTGCGGGGTTGAGCCAGGCATGCTTAGTTGAGTATAAAGGAAGAGGACAGCAGTACGAAGGTTTGAGCTGACAAGCAATATCAGCAAACCACTGAAGCTGTTTGTTCAGCTGGGAGGGTTTTTACGAGGGCAACATACTGAAAGACTCATTGTGTGCACCTGTGATTGAGTGACTACTATACGCATGACGACCCATTGTAACACAATGGCCCCCATTGCTACAGAGCATGATCGTGCACACACGCACCTGTGATGGCGTCCACGTGGTCCTTGTACAGCTGCTTGCAGGCCTCATCCTTGAAGAACAGCGCGTGGCGCAGCGTCTCATACTCCTTCTGCTGCACAGACATCGCCTGCAGGCAACAAAACAACGAACAACATTACAGCAGTTGCAGCTGTTACAGAAGCTTGCAGTATATGTGTGTATGTTTGTGCGTGGGAATTACCCATCGACTCATTGAACATCAGCGTGAGGCGCAGCAGTCAATTAGCCAGGCTCGCCAGATGTACTAATGATGGCACGCCGAAGTCCTGATTGTTTTCAAGACTAGCCATGCTCACTGACACTGTGGCAGTCGCATATAACAGCAATAACACCATGTTATGATTGGTGCGCTGATGACAAGCAGCTCACCAGGGTGTCAGTGTCACCGCCATTCTTCTCCTCAAACCGGGACATGGTCCTGCCAGGGCCACACCTGAAGGCAGCAACAGCAGCAGCAGCAGCAGCACATGTTACAGCCTCCTCAGATCCGGCATGTGTCTGGCAATGCACACTGCTGCAGTTACACAGTGTTGGTGCTGCTTCATCTGCCGCCCCTGCTGTTCTGTAACAGCTGTGAAGTTTTGCTGACATACAGCTCCCTGAGACGTGCCACAGCTTACTACTTGCCCCTGTTGGCAGTGCTGCCTCTCCTCTGCCAGCGCTCCTCTGCTGACAGCCCGTTGCTCAACTATGCGGGCATGCCGTCCCTTGCGACGTGCCTCATTTCACCAGCTGCTGCTGCAGGCAGTGCTGCCGCTGCGCAATCGCACTTTCTGCCGTGCCAGCTTGCAGTGACTCACCAGTCAACGTACTGGTCCACGCCGTTGTAGTACTTCCAGTTGTCGATGAACGACAGGATGAGCCTGATGCCGTGGCGCGAGGCGGAGTCAACCACATAGTCCAGCGCCTGCAGGCAACGTTCAGCCACCAATCAATCACACAAGAAGGCAACTTGTTGTAACAGTCGACAGACCAACATGGCCAACAACACGTGTGGCTGATCACGCGGTGTTGTGTACTGCCCAAACTGTCAGTGTCTTCAGTGCCTGCAGGCAATCTTGCAGTGGTTTACCGCATAGCGAGATGAACAGCAATGTAAATGCAGGGGATGCAGGTAATGTGCATGTGTCATGGCAGGCGACAGAGAGAGTGACAGAGTCTAGCAGGTGCTGGCTAGGCGTTCGTGGTGTGCAGCATCACTTGATTCACAAAGCGCAATAACTTGCGACAGATGTGCTACAGTAGGGTCACCACTGCAGACCCTGCTCATTATGCCTTGCCTGCCTCTCAGGCTAAGCTGCTCCAAGAGGTGCTGTGTGCCAAGAGAAGTTGCGGCTGATTGTCTGCACGATATTGACTATCACCAGATAGTCGATATCATTCAAGCAATCAGCAGCAACTTCTCTTGGCACACAGCACCTCTTGGAGTAGCTTATACTAAATCTTTGCGCCGTCATGCCCCACCTGCAGACCTTGCTCGCCGTACTGGCCAGGAGCCGTTGGACAACAGAGATGATTGCTGAGTTCTTGCACGCCATTGACTTTATATACTTGCACAAATAACATCATCCGCTGTTACTGGGTGTCCCACCTGCAGTCCCTGCTCGTCGTACTTGCCAGGAGCTGTCTGGAATGGAAACTGCTCGCTGATGCTGTGCGCCCAGGTGCGTGCTGCCGTCATGCCCATGCTGGCTGCATTCTTAAACACGGCATCCACATCACTCTTGCGGCCAGCTGCAAATGCAGAGCAGGCAGAGAGATCAGACTGAGCTGAGTTGTCACAACATGAAGTGAACGCAGGGTTTTGGAGGAAACTCGGAAGTTAGAAAAAAAAGGGTGAGCTGAGCTGGAATCAAAGTGCACACAGGGTTTGAGGGATGTGCATTGCCATGTGCGCATGTGGGGATAGATGTAATGCATGCTCTGCATGCACTCACTGTTGCGCGCTGCACATGCACACTGCTGTTGACGAACACTGTGCTTGCGGCAGCTGCTGCTGCTGCTGCTGCCAGCACCTTGTATGTCTGTGATTCTACTGCAAGGCAGCAGCTGCTGCAACTGCGCCGTTTCACGTCAGCATTGCATTGTACAATATTTTTCGCTGTGATGTGTGCCACTCTGCTGTTAGTGCTGCTGCTGACCCTGTTGCTGGCCCAATGCCTGCTGCTGCTGCTGCTGCCGCCGCCACTCACTGGCTGCCATAGTGGTGAGCTCAAAGGCTGCTGCTGTGATGTCTAGCACTCTGCTGTTGGTGCCACTGCTGGCACTGCTAGTACTGCTGCTGCTGCCGCTGCTGCTGCTGCCACTCACTGGCTGCCATGGTGGTGAGCTCAAAGGCGTTGAATCCAGTGGGGTAGAAAGGCCTGCAGTTCTCATCAAACTACAGCGGCAGAAAAAGCAGCAGCAACAGCACACTGTGACAGGACACCAATTCCCTGAGAACAGCATCGAAAACACGTATGGATTAAGCTTCATGCAAATTGACAGTAGTGCTGATCGGTCGAAGGCGTTAGCAGCGCATGTTTGATTGTGGCTGGTCTGCAGTGTCACCCCAGCAGGTGCTGCTGTGGCAAGTCCGGATTGCAGTGACCATCAACGCCGCAACGCCCAGACAGCGCGTTCGCTCTCCAATTGCAATATGAGCATGCTGCAACCGCGATTGAAGACAATAAAGTGCTCTGCACTGCTGCGGCCGTATTTGCCGGGAACAGTAATGTGTGTCTGGCTGCTGCAGCTGGTGGCACCTGGCCGTTCGCGATCTTCACAAACGATGTCCAGGTCTCCTTCTCAAATGTCTTTGCTGCAACGGCATCCTTCGTCTTGTTCAACGTGCGTGTAGGCACCTTGAGCGTTGTGTTTGACGTCACAAGCTCGCCATCAGCTCCAACAAATGAGCTTGGATCAATATCACTGCCTGTTTGACTATTTATGCCACGCGACTGGGAGTTGGCAAGCTGAGTGCTGCTCTGCTTGTTTTTCTGTGAGGCGACCGCTGCGGGCACGATGATGGCTGGAAGCAGCACGCAAAGCAATCCAATTCCCGCCAGCGCTTTGCCCTTGGGCGTTGAGAGGAGCTGCTTGCCTGCTGCAGCGGCACCTGCGAGCTTCCCGGTCTTCGCTGCTGCTGCAGGCTTCAGGGGGCCTGCTGGGACATCTTGCACGACCACTTGTAAGTCCGTAGACGACATTTTATATGTCTGTTCAACTCGTTCAGCTGCAAGGTCCCCCAGCAACTACTACTTCCCCCGCTTCAACGACGGGCAGGGTATCCTGTTCGGCCTGCAATCAGCAACGTGACGTGCTCCTCTCAATCAAATGTGTCTGGAGTGCACTGCGCTGCGCAGGCGTCTTTGCAGGAACGCCAAACGACTGGACGAGCCAGAGGTGACAAGACACAACAACTGAACGGCCCGGTGACACACATAGCGGGACCCGCAAACACGCGTTTCAAACTCACAAGCATGCGATAGATATATCTAACCCGTTTGAACAGCGTGTCACTGATTCCTGGAGTTACAAGTTACGCGTGCCCGGGAGCTAGTGACCGCACTCGCTGGTGGCTGGAACAGCGATGGCCACGCACCAAAACAGCTTAATTGCGTCAAAAAAACATATACGTGCGCAGCAGCACGGATCAGACACCAGCCGGCACATGTGGGTGAGCTCCCAGAGAAGGGACCACACAGCTGCCCAGCCATCGATGCAGGAGCGCAGCACGCAACTGCCAGTTCAAATGCCTGCGAATCATATCGTTCCCGATTACACATACAAGGCAGTTCATGGTGCTCCAACAGCCGCACATGCCACAACTGCACTGGCGCTGCGTACTGGTGTTACTGTGAGATCTGCCAAATTGAATGAGGCATCTGACGAACAGCCATGCCCAGGGTTGTGAATGCTACCGTACTGCAGCAAAGCTGGATGCCGCTTTCCTAATCAAAACGCCCAAAAGCTGTCCCTTCTGACTTGGCAGATCAATGACGATGATCAGCGAGTCAGCACTTGATCACGGGTCCAAACCGTGGTGCGGCACCTGGTCATGCGTCAGCACCTGTCTTCTGCTGCTATCCGCTTGAGTGAGTCACGCGCAGGGCCCTCAGGCACCAGCCCGGGCGCAATGTACAGCACCTGGTACTCAGGCTTGCGCGCGAGGCTGTTGAGGCCGCGCTTCACACGCCGCTGCCAGCCCTGCTTTGCCCTGCAGTGCATGGCGCGAGTATGGCAGCGGCAGCAAGCAGTGTCTCAGGGCAGAATGGCCAAGTTTTGTATGTGCAAGCAGGCACCTGGTACTCAGGCTTGCGTGCGAGGCTGTTCAGGCCGCGCTTCACACGCCGCTGCCAGCCCTGCTTGGCCCTGCATTGCATGGGGTGGCAGAAATAGGCAGACAGCAGTTGTTGTCAGTACCTTTAGGCAGGCTTAAGCCAGACGGCTGTGCAGGCCGCGCTTCACACGCCGCTGCCAGCCCTGCTTCGACCTGCAGTGTATGCCATGAGGCATGGCAGCGGCAGCAAGCAGTGTCTCAGTGCAGAACAAACACGGTGCAACACCTGGTACTCAGGCTTGCGCGCGAGGCTGTTCAGGCCCCGCTTTACACGCCGCTGCCAGCCCTGCCTTGACCTGCAGTGCATAGCGTGACAGAAGGAAGGCAGACAGCAGCTCTCGTCACCAACAGGACTGAGGCTTACAACAAACGCCTGGTTACCGCATGCTTCACACGCCGCTGCCAGCCCTGCTGTGCCCTGCAGTGCAAGCACAAACAAAGCCGCCTTGCAATGGAGGGGGCATGTGTCTCTGTTTGCTTTTCTGCTGGGTTGACCCTGCACTTGTAATCACAGCACATCATGCATTTACCCGGCGTCCATGAACTGTCTGAACCCGTTCAGCTACTGCTATCTCAGCTACATCTCCCTCTCGTACCTGAGAGAGCCCAGTAGCTCGTGTGCAGGCATGCCAGGGTCCAGAATGACCAGGCTGTACTCAGCTGCAGCCATGGCACAGCACCATTCTATGTTGGGCCGAAATCACACATCAGCCATAGCAATTAGGTCGACATTCGTTGACATGCATAGACATTAGTCTTCCTCGTACCGGAGAGATCCCAGCAGCTCATGTGCAGGCATGCCAGGGTCCAGAATGACCAGGCTGTACTCAGCTGCAGCCTCGCCAGCCCACAACCCCCAACATACAGAACACAGCGCAAGCACAGCTCGTGCCGTTGACAAGCACACATCCCTGACTGCTGCTATGGATTGTTAATTAGGAACCTGATGATGATGACTCGCATTCCTGCTGTACAGTTTGTGCAAGAGCCACACAAAAGGAGCAGGGCTTCCTCGTACCTCAGAGATCCCAGCAGCTCATGTGCAGGCATGCCCGGGTCGAGTATGACCAGGCTGTACTCAGCTGCAGCCTCGCCAGCTCTTGCCTCAGCTTGGGGTGACAGGCAGCGCTCAATGCCAACCACAGTGCGGGAGTGGCCCTCATGCTGCAGGTACAGCGGAGGCTTGCCTGCATGCAGATAGCAGCAGCAGCAGTAGCATGTCAAAGAACGGAATCATACGGATCCTGTGCTAGGGTGACAGGCAGCGCTCAATGCCGACAACTGTGCGTGAGTGGCCCTCATGCTGCAGGTAGAATGGAGGCTTGCCTGCATGCAGACAGCAGCAGCAGCATGTCAAAGAACGAAATTACACGGATCCTGTGCTAGGGGGACAGGCAGCGCTCAATGTCGACCACAGTGCGTGAGTGGCCCTCGTGCTGCAGGTACAGCGGAGGCTTGCCTGCATGCAGACAGCAGCAGCAGCAGCAGCATGTGCTTGGGGCGACAGGCAGCGCCAAATGCCGACCACAGTGCGCGAGTGGCCCTCATGCTGCAGGTAGAATGGAGGCTTGCCTGCATGCAGACAGCAGCAGCGGCGGCGGCATGTCAAAGAACGGAGGTATACGGATCCTGTGCTAGGGCGACAGGCAGCGCTCAATGCCAATAAGAGTGTGCGGGAGTAGCCCTCGTGCTGCAGGTACAGCGGAGGCTTGCCTGCATGCAGACAGCAGCAGCAGCAGCGGCGGCATGTGGTTAGTGCGAGAGGCGGCGCTCAATGCCAACAACAGTGCGGGAGTAGCTTCATAGCAGCAGCAGCAGCAGCACATGCTCGAGTTGACCATCGCTGCTTTGCAAGCAGAAGCGCGGCACAGGGATCAGCACTCTTGTTATGATATGCGCTATTCACACCCCTGCACAGCTATGTATGCGGCCGCACACCATGCTTGCAAAGCTCGCCCTGCCCTCCCTGCAAAACCTCACCTGTGACAATCACAGGGTTGCGCCGCTGCACTTTCACCAGCCCATTGCTGCTGCCATCGCTGCTGCCAGCAGTCACCCCAGCAGCAGCACGCTGCCCAATCGCGCCACTTGCCGCCGCTGCTGCTGCTGCAGGATCATCAGCAGACAACCAGCCTGGTGGCTGCTGCTGCTGCTGCTGCGATGGCACTGCACTACCTTGACTAAAGTAGGTCCAGATCCACTCAGCCATGCGCCTGTGCCTATCTGGATCCACCTGCTGATTGCTAGGACCTGCTTGTCCCCCTGCTGCTGCTGCCGCTGTGTTGCTGCTGCCTGCTGCATTGGCTCCTGCCTGTCTACTGCTATCCTGGTTGCCATTGCGTGGGCCGCTGCTGCTGCAAGCTATCTGCTGCAGCTGCTGCTGTTGGCTACTGTTGCTGCTGCTGTTATCTACATACTGTAAGATGCTGGGCTGGCCCCTGCCGCTGCTGCTGCTGCCGTTTGCAGCATGCGGCACCCCTCTGCCTCTGCCTCTACCCCTGCCCCTGCCGTTGCTGCTGCTGCCGCCAGCTGGCCCGCTGGGTCTAGCTCGCCTACCAAATGCCCTGAAGGGTGCATGCTGCTGCGCTGCAGGTGACTGCCTGCAGCTGCCGCAGACGTCGTAGTTGGGTGTCTGGTAGCTCTTGAATCGGATGCCTGTGATAGGGCCCTGCTGGCACACGTCGCACGCAAAGCCAGTGTGGATGGTGGCGCCTGTGGCATCTTCTGCTGTTGCTGGTGCTTTGCCTGCAGCAAAGGGCAAAGTAGGTTTGCTTCGTCAGCAGGTCTGAACATAGGTGAAGCAGCATGGCAGAGGAGGGAGTGGTGCTGAAAAGGGTTTGGTGGCTCCTCCGCTTCAAACCTGAACCATGGCAGTTGAAGATAGACAGCAAACGGCACGTGAGCCACTTCCAAGGTCGCACAAGGGGCTATGCCAGTAGTGTGGTTCCATTCAATTGTTGGAAGTCAATAGTATCACAGACGACAGCACGATGCTGGCACTCACACCCCCCAGCACCATATGCCCTGCCAGGGCAGCACATCAGCAGTGCCACAGGTGCATACCAGCATGATCGCCTCTGATTCAAGTTATGAAAGCGTCGGTTAGGATCATGAGTGCCATTCACCGACTCGTTGCTGTTGTTCTCGTCCAGGCCGTTCGCTGCTTCAACACATCGTCCGCTTTCGCAGCCATTACGCGCAGCAGCAGGTGATACAACATATTTTTTATTTGAAGAGCGAAGTACCAGCACAGCACAGACTGGCTGAGCTATACCCTGCTGTCCTCACTTCTGCTTACAGCATCAGTGGACACAGACGCTGCTGTGTCTGTCATCAAGTCATGCGTGGCGAAGGCAGGAGCAGTGCCAGCGCCGGTGGTGTTGGATGCCATGCTGCAGCTGGAAGCAGCAAAGCTGCCAGTGAGTGCTGGCACCATTGCAGCAGTACTGGGCGCATGCATGCAGTACACTTGCCGCCCCCCCCCCCCGGGTGTTGCCCTTCTTCAGCCGACATGTGCAGCGCTTAAGAATACAGATGCAGAGTTGGGCTGGCATTGAAGCTTCCATGCCGATCCCGCAGCAGCAGCAACAGCGGTTTCCTTGCACACACGCATCAGCAGACGCACCAGCACATGAGCGCAACAACGTTCATCTCAGGCAGAGCTTCCAACTGCTAGGACTTGCAAATGCATGATTATAGGTGTCTATGATAACTGCCTTGCTGTTGTTTGTGCAGACGGAGGGCTGGCAGGATCTCCTGCAAGCACCAGGCACCCACTGGAAGCTCGTGTTCACAGCAGGTATGGGAAGTACTGAACTAAACAGCCACAAGGTCTGAGACCACTGCAGATAAACGCATGTGGCTTGCAACTAGGTGTGCTGTTGGTTGTTACAGCTACACATAATGGTACACAAAGCATGCATCCGCTGTGTGAAGTGCCATGCTTTTTTGCAGTTTTTCTCAGGTGCACTTTAGTTACAAAAGCAGCAGTGCTGCCAGTCGTACAGCCACCTTATGACGCTTGCCACTACACAGCAGCATGTGGCTAGGCGTTGCGGTGACGTGCTGCAGCAGAACTGAACACAAAGCATCTCAACTGCTATTGCTGCTGCTGCTGCAGATGAGAAGCAGGTGCAGGCTGCGAAGAAAAAGCAGCCCAACAAGGGAGGCGTGTATTTCCCCATAGCAGCATGCCAGGTGAGCAGCATCAGCCAGGCATGTATGCGATCCTTGACCGTGCAGCAGCTGGAAGCATGATGCATAAGCAAGTGCTGAGGCAGGCGTGCAAGCAGCAGACCATCACTCAGCAGCTGTGCACCAATCAGCAATCTGCCGTGCCGTCGGCATGCTGCTGCTGCTGCTGCTGCTGCCTGCACCCGCAGAAGTTTGACGCTACAGCAGCTGACTTTGAAAACGGCGTGTTTCTAGGTCCCATTGCGTCGCTAACGTTCAACGGGCCGTACGCAATTAAGGGCAAGCAGCTGACGTTTGATGTTGTGAAGATGAACATTGGCCTTGGTCCCTGGCGCTTCAGCATCCCCTTCAAGAAAGATGCCAAGTCGATTGCAGAAATGGACCCACAGTGAGTGTAGCATGCTGTGCTGTTTTCTGCTGTGTGTTTGGGGTTTGGCATGTACTGCGTGGCAGTGCTCTGGCTTAAAGTACAATGCCCTAGGCACGGCAGCTGGGAGCCCTGACGGCGCTGCGAGTGTGGTCGTGCAGGCAAAGAATCACGACTCATGATTTATGAACAAGTTTCTTGCTGCATCGGACAGCTTGCTAACAGCCTCAATAGGCGGTCAACGAATAAAAGTGTTTGCCCCTGTTGCTGCTGCTGCTGCTGCAGGGATGCAAAGAAGCTGCCGTTCTTCCTGTATGCTTACATTGACCGGGACATCGTAGTAGCACGGGGCAGGAGTGGTGGCCTGGCAGTGTGGCAGCGCGCCAGCAAGGACTGGGAGGCAAAGGCGGGAGTGTTGGCAGTGTACAAGTGAAGCCAGCATAATTGAAGCCTTCGGGTACATGGCTGCAGCTGTGTGGTGGTCTGGCAGTGTGGCAGTGCGCCAGCAAGGATTGGGAGGCAAAGGCGGGAGTGTTGGCAGTGTACAAGTGAAGCCAGCATAATTGAAGCAACGGGCACATGGCTGCAGCTGTGTGGTGGCCTGGCAGTGTGGCAGCGCGCCAGCAAGGACTGGGAGGCAAAGGCGGGAGTGTTGGCAGTGTACAAGTGAAGCCTGGCTCACTGAAGTGCCTGGGTACATGCATGATGCAGGCAGTTGTGTGGTATTGTGGAGACAACGTATGTGCAGTGCGGTTGTGTGGTGTCGCTGTTGTGGGGTGATGCCATCAAGCGGCTTGATGGTTGGCAGTGGTCTTGCACGGTTGTGGTGTGAAGTTCTTGTTGACGTTTGCTGGGGCACTGCGCATGCAAGTTTTACAAGTGCAGTGAACTTTTTTGCAGGCAACAGCCGTTTGAAAGTGCGGCAGTTTTGATGCTTCAGGGTTTTGACAACGATGTCCTTGGCTGCCAAGGACCTGGTCCTTGGATTAGCAGGACAGGCTGAGAAGCGCTCATTGGTCTGCCTAAGTGCGTTTTACATGCATACATCGGCATACAATAACACCCTTTTTGGTTGCAGCAGCAGCACTGTCGAGCAAGAGCAGCAGCAGGCACAGTCTTGTGGTCTGGTGCCAAGTTTTTCACTCTTGTTGATAACACGAAATTGAACAAATTACATAGACATCGTTCACTATGGGGACGGGGGCGAAACTCCGCAAGTTCCAGGCGGACAAGGACTTGGAGCTGTTCGCAGTCAGCCCCGCAGACGCAGCAGCCGAGGCCGTGTCTAATAGAGATAACCAGGTTTACTTTGGCAAAGGCGCAATCTCGTTGAGGGAAGGTGAGCACATCAAAACTCCGACCAACCACCCACAAGCAGCACAACCTTCACCCCTGCCAAGACAGTCCTACTTCATGTCTTGCCAGACTCGCGGAACTGCATGCAGCATGCATGCATGCCTGCCATCCTCTTGAACATACAACCTACATAAGCATCATAAACACACATCTGGCTTGCAGGAGATGTGGTGCTGGACTGCGGGGCAAATGTGGGTTCATTTGCCCGCATGGCAGCACCAGTAGTCGGACCCAAGGGCACAATCTACTGCTTAGAGCCCATCCCAGATGTCTGTACTGCCCTAAAGCTCAACATCATCAAGTACAAGGAGTGGGCAGACCAGCACAAGCTGAAGGTGGCAAACGTGGAAGCCATATGTGCAGGTGCTTGCAGGACAAGTTGTGTTGACAGCAGCAGCGACGCTTAGCCACAGCAATGACCAGTACCGGACACTATGGCAGTGCTGGTTAGTCATGTCAGCAACACTGCGCAGCAGCCGATAATCATATCACGGGTCGTCATCTGCAACCCTTGAGACCCAAGCAGTCGAGTCCTGCGTTGGTGGCGAACTATAGCCGCCTCATCTGCTGCTGCTGCTGTGTCCTGCAGGAGTCGGCAACGAGGGCAGTGCACCCGAGCGGGAATTTGCGTTCTATCCGCGCTTGTCAGCTATGAGCAGCATGTATCCAGATGAAGCAGACGCAGCGCAGGCAACGTTCAGCCTAGTACTGAACCGGCCGCAGAGCTTCTCACTGCTGGAGGATATAGGCAAGGCAGTTGCACGGTGAGCTTGGCTGCTGCTGTGCTGTTATATGTTGACCGCCATGTGCAGCAGATAAGTAACGGAGTAGAAGCAATGTAGGCAACATTCAGCCTAGTGCTGAACCGGCCTCAAAGCTTCTCACTCCTGGAGGATATAGGCAAGGCAGTTGCACGGTGAGCGTGGCTGCTGCTGTGCTGTTTAATTGCGACACTGCGTACGGCATATGCAATGGGGCAGACGCAGCACAGGCTACGTTCAGCCTAGTGCTGAACCGGCCGCAGAGCTTCTCACTGCTGGAGGATGTAGGCAAGGCAGTTGCACGGTGAGCGTGGCTGCTGCTGCGCTGATGTACTGTGACGCCATGTGCAGCAGATAAGTAACGGAGCAGCAGCAATGCAGGCGACGTCTGCCTAGTGCTGAACAGGCTGCAGAGCTTCTCATTGCTGGAGGATATAGGCAAGGCAGTTGCGCGGTGAGCTTGGCTGCTGCTGTGCTGTTATGTTCTGTGACACCGTGCACGGCATATGCAATGGGACAGATGCAGCACAGGCAACTTTGGCCTGGTGCTAAACAGGCTGAGCAGCAAGGATTTGCTGAAAGGAAAGACACTCCAGTACACCAGTCCATTCCCTAGTACGTACGCATACCTCTGTAACTCCATACAGCTCTTGCTGGGTGTGGGCCACTACAGGAATGCTGCGACAGCGATCAGCAGCAGCCTGGTGCTGAGCAGGCTGTACTTGAATGACCTGCTGACAGATGCAAGTATACCGGTGTCCATGGCTGCAACGGAGGTCATGCAGCAGACCAGCGTTGCAGAAGCCACCGCATATACATGCAGCGATCGTCCTGTACTGTGAGCAGCTGTCGCTACTGCCCCTACTGCTGCTGCTGCTGTTGTTGCCTGCAGGTGTTCACCGCAGCTGTACAAGCTGCTGCACTCCGTGGTTTTCCGGGCGCTGCTGCTGCGGCCAGTTGAGAAGGTCATGTGCCCCATGGTGACAGTCTCGCAGCTGATACAGCAGTACAACATCAAGTGAGTGCATAGATCCAACAGCAAATGCTGCTGCACATTGCAAGCTGTTACAGACAACTTATATATTACTGTTGGACAAGCACAATGTAGCGATTTCTGCAACCGAACTGTGTCGGTGGCTGCTCTTGGTGTTTTTTGGCCAGCTGATCAGCAGCTGATCAACGCAGAGCGAGCTACACGAATCTCTGCTCATCTTGTGCCTGAAGCACGTGTCAGTCCTGAAGATGCATTGATGCTGTGTCATGCATTCTATTCTGGGTTTGCACTCTTGCTTGAGTGGAGCATGTAGATTACATCACATGTAACTTTTGACCAACCCGCAGGGAAGTTGAGCTGCTGAAGATCAACGCGGAGCGAGTTGAATGGATCATATGCCTGAGTTTAAGTCCTGAAGATACATTGATGCTCTGCCGTGCATTCTTTTGACAATCATTGCATGACTAGAGGTACTCTGTGTGCTTTTCCATGCAGGGAGGTCGGGCTGCTGAAGATCAATGTGGAGCGAGCTGAGATGGACGTGCTGGCAGGCATCCAAGAGCAGGACTGGCCAAAGGTGAGAGCCTGCCGCAGGCAATGGATGCGTCACGAGTCAGTGCTGAGGCCAGGACCCGGGCTCTTTGCAGAGCTACTGCTGTGAAAAATCATGTTGTATGCATCACTAGTCATATGATCAGCCCTGGCAAAGCTGAGCTTGCTGCTTTCAGCCTCTAGAGCTCAATGTACGCACGTGCACGTGAACATTCACGTGCCAATTGAGCTTCACGTGACACAGTACAGTCTTGTGAAAATGATCTTCAGGCAACACTGCCGATAGTATGCAGCAACTGCTGTGTTTGCTGCCTGCAGGTGCGCCAGGTCTGCGCGCAGGTGCATGACATTCGCGCCAGGGTGGGCCAGCTGGCAGGCCTTTGCTGTGCCGTGGCAATGGTGCTGACATACACTCCTCAATGCATGCTGTGTTTGCTGCCTGCAGGTGCGCCAGGCCAGCGTGCAGGTGCACGACATTCGCGGAAGAATGAGCCACCTGGCAGGTCTTTAGCGCCGCATGCTGCACTGCAATTGTGCTGACATGCACTGTATATCACATCATCGCATGTACTGTGTTTTGCCTGCAGGTGCGCCAGGTCAGCGCGCAGGTGCACGACATTCGCGGCAGAGTGGGCCAGCTGGCATTCCTTTATTACACCATAGCAATTGTGCTGACATGCACTTTGCATGCCGTCTTGTTATGTGTGCAGGTGCGCCAGGTCAGCGCGCAGGTGCACGACATGCGCGGCAGAGCCCGGTGCGTCTTCTGTGCATAGCATGTTGTATGGCAATGGTGCTGAAATGCCACTCATGACATCATCAAATGTATTATGTTATGTGTGCAGGTGCGCCAGGTCAGCGCGCAGGTGCATGACATTCGCGGCAAGATGGGCCAGCTGGCAGCGCTGCTGCGCAGCCGCAGTTTTGATGTGACGGTGCACCAGGCTGGCAGAGCTGCTGCGCAGCATGCTGCATGGCAAAGTGCTGACATGCACTTCATATGTCATCATGCCACTTTTTTCTGCCTGCAGGTGCGTCAGGTCAGCGTGCAGGTGCACGACATACGCGGCAGCGTAGGACAGCTGGCAGGCCTTGACTATGCGGCATGCTGCACTGCAATTGTGCTAAAACGTGCTTCACTATACATGCCACTTTTGTAGGGATGTGCCAAAGCGTATGTTTGTGAAATTGGCATACGTATTTATACGTATGTTGCATACGTAAACGTACATATACGTATGTCTAATCCGTATGTTTTCGAGGCACGTCCCAAGTACTTGCCGGAGGCAAGCAAGCGAACACTTTCGTGATTACAACATGTTTCTTTGAGGTATAATAATTGTGATCAACGCGACAAAACGGCCGGTATGGCCTCTCTGTAGGCGCATACAAGCACAAGCCCACAGTGGCAGTTGCCTGCTGTAACATCTGCCCAGGCAGATGAAGGCCAGGCAAACTTGATACTACGTACAGGCCATTTCCAAGCAACAGCCATATGAAAACCATATTCTGTGCCAAATACAGCACCTGTTACTGCACCTCAACCACGTCAGCACCAGCACCTGCTGCAGCTGCATCACCACCAGCAGCTGCTGGTGCACCAGCACCGCTGTCTGCTGCAGGCTGCAGCTCGTACAGCTCACGCAGCAGCACTTCCTCATCCTGCCCCTCTGAACCCCTGAGGTTGCCTTTGATGAACACAATCATCACGCCCAATGTGAGGTTCAGACGGTTGCGCCCTTTGGTGTACACCTGACCCCATGCTGACCAGTTGCGCTCGGCAGCACAGGCAGTAGCATGCATAGCCAAGAGGCGGCGTGCTGCCTTGGCCATGATGGGGAAGCCACTTTGAGCCATGAAGTTTGCCCACCATGTGCGTCTGTCCTTCACAGGGGCCACCAGCACCTTCTTGGTCTCAGGGTTGGTGGTCTTCTGTGTCAGGTTCAGCATGATGCCCTCACCCGTCACATCCTCACTGGGCGCCTGAATGCGGTAGCGGCCCCACTCACCCTCCAGCGCCACCTCCTCTGCTGGTGTGGTGACTGACAGGTTCTTGATCACCTGCAATGCAACCAAGGTACATATGCATCGGTGTTAATGTGCAAGATACATGTACATGTAAGACATACTTGCACGCATTTGCTGATGCCCACCCCTCAGCTGTCTTGCTAAACACTTCAACACACAGCTGTTGTTGCTGCTGCAGCTGCCACTTCTGTAGTGCTGCTGCTGTTGTGTCAACATGCTGCAGTCTGCTACAGCTGTTGCTGCTGTTGTTTGCTACAGCTGCTGCTGCTGCTGCTTCAGGGCAGCAGCTAGCACAACACCCACCTCAAAGGCCGCCTTGCGCTCATCATTGCTCAGCTTGCTCACTGGTGGAAACCACTCGCCCTCCTGCTTGAAGAAGTTGATGGGGTCCACAACGAAGGCAGCATCAAAGCAGTGCTTGTAGTGCTTGGCCAGGCGCTCCTCAACAACGATGTGCATGCGGTTGCGTTTCACCTTCTCAGGGGTGTCTGCTGTGGTTGCAATAGCCGTGAAGTGGTCGCGGATCTGCTGGTACACGCTGCGCAGCTGGCTGAGTAAGGGTTTGTCACCTTCCAGGTTGTGGATGGCGTCCACGACGGGCTGGCAGTACTTCACCAGCAGCTCTGCATCCTCCCAGAAGGCGGTCCTGTAGCCAGCCACAATCTTGTGCACCTCAGCCGCCTTGCTGCTGCCTGCTGATGCCGTGCCCCAGGAGGCATCCATGACCGCATCCCTGATAGGCCCTTTGCTGCGCACCACATCCTTGAGCACAAACACAAGCGTGCCAAAGCGGTGGGGGACATGAGAGGAGAATGCCTTCGTCTGCAACAGCAACAATGATGGCAGACCAGAGCAGCACAAGCACGCAGCCGTGAGCTGAGCACAATTTCACCACGGTCAACATACTGCCTATTGTGACGCAGGCACTTACTAGTGTGCATGTGCTGTTCTGCTCATATCAAGTGCATGCATCAGTTGCTGTGTAGGTGTACAGCAGGCACATGCTGCCAGGCACTTTTAGCATAGGTCAGCAAACGATTGTCTAAGATTGCATCTGAGCTGCACACTTAATGGCAGACATGCTCACCTTGCCCCAAGCCTCCAGCTGCTTGCTGCTGACCAGCTCCCTGATCTTCTCGCTGTCGCCAATGACATTGCTGATGGCGAGAGCCTGGGCAAACACCTTGGCAGACCATGGGCACTTTTGCTCGTTGGCCAGGTCCTTGACCACCAGGTTGAAGGAGTGGCCCTGGCAGCCCAGCACCAGCCAGTAGGGGTGCTCCTCCTGCAGCTTGCCCATGGCCCCCATGTTGGCCTTGGTGTGGTCCATCACAGTACCCAGCAGCTTGCGGGGCTGGCCATCAGTCAGCTCGTTGGCCAGGTCGTTGTGCAGCTGAATAATCCAGGGGATGTCCTTGGTCACACCCTTGGCCTGCACCACCTGTAAAACAGCAGCACATCAAAGGCAGGCCGCGGTCACTAAATGCAAAGCAAACAGATACTATCGAAGGTTATATGACATACCGCCTTCTTAATAGAGACCGGTGCAGACAGCTACATGGCTACATGGTGCCTGTCAGCGTCACCTATGCAATAAATACGCCCTGTGACATACATGCTGCATGCCGTACCTTGTGGAAGTATGAGCCGCCATTGGCCAGCAGCACGTTGGCACTGATCAGGGGGGTGCCCTGGGCGCAGGCCTTCTTCTTCCAGCCATCAGTTGCCAGGCCCCCTACCACAGGGTCCTCGCTATCGGTGCTGTACTCCTTGAGCAATGCCATCATCTCCTGCTGCACCTCCTTGTACAGCTCGGGGATGCGCTTGGTGCACAGCTCTTTGCGGCCTGCATTGCAGCAGTGGTGCAGCATGCAGTCGGTTAAGTGAGTGAGTGAGTGTCTACGCGAAATGTGTTACACTTAACATCCGCGTACGTTGATAGTCGGTTAACCAGCCAACAACAGCTTGCAGCTAGGCCTCAGGCTGTTCATTTAAAATCACGCATGCTGTCCATCTACGCATTCATACGCGTCTTATACTCGGTGCTGCTACAGCTGCACAGTGCGATTGTGCTTACTTATCAAGGGGCAGCCCAGCGCTGCAAACGCGTCAATCAGGTAGGGGTCCTCAATGTGCGAGGGGCAACCACGGGTCGCCAGGTACTTGGTGAGGCTGCTAAGAGCCTGCTCCTGCTGCTTCTTGGGCACGAGGAACTTGTTCAGGCCTGTGGGTGCTGTGCCGCTGCTGCTGCTGCTGCTGCTGCCAGCAGTGCCGCTGACAGTCTTGCCTGCTGTCTTGCCGCGTGAAGCTTTGCATTCACCACTTTTGTCAAAGTGACTGCTGCTCAGCTGGGAGACGTGTGAAGGCGCCAGGTACTTGTTGCATTGGTCGCAGTGAAGCACCACCTTCTGACCTTTGCTGGGGTCCTTGGCGTCAACTGGCTGCAGTTGAGGGTGCAGGTGAACCCAGCACGGCAACCTGCCTGCCCTTTTTGCGTTCTTAAGTGCCTCAAACCCTTTTCCGGCGTCAAACGCTTGCCTAACACGTTGATCTTCCCGTCCTGTTGCGTATGTGCTTGTGACGGTTTGGGTGGCAGAGACATGGTGACTGGATTGCACAGACGTCTTGAACAAAGAACGATACTATTCGATAATCTTAAACAGAATAACGCTGTAAGAGCTGCTGGAATGCCGAGATCTGGTGCCTGTGTTGTTTCTTGTTGTAACTACCGTATGTGGTGGCGTAGGTGTATGCGAGGCGTATGCGTATGTAGGCCAAAAACGTATAAATACGTCCAATTTATCAACGCATACGTATTCATACGTAGTTTATACATATATTTGAAACATACGTAACATACACACATACGTTTGGCCCATCCCTACACTTTTGGTTCTGTCTGCAGGTGCGCCAGGTCAGCGCCCAGGTGCACGACATACGCGGCAGGGTAGGCCAGCTGGCAGCGCTGCTGCGCAGCCGCGGCTTTGATGTGACGGTGCACCAGGAGCCTCGCTTTACGGACTGCAACCTGCAGATGGTGTACGGCTGCCGGCGCAAGCAGTGAAGCAGCAGATAAGCAAGCAAGCAGCAGCAGCAAGCTTTGAGCAGTGAGGCTAGGGCCAGTGAATCTGACTTTTGCGGCTGGCTTTTTGCTTCGTTACTTGAGTCGCGTCAGTAGGCAGGTGGTCCGGGATGTACAGCTGCCGGCGCAAGCAAAGAAGCAGCTGCACAGTGCTTGGCCAGTTTGGATGCTGCGCAGCTGCGGCTGTGAAGTAACGGCCTGCAACCTGCAGATGGTGTACGGCTGCCGGCGCAAGCAGTGATGCAGCATGTACGCAAGCAGCGAGCCTGGCGCCCTTGCGGCTGCTTCAGCGGCTAGCTCACAACTGCAGCGGCTAGCTAACAACTGCCAGAAGGTCGCATCAGTAGGCAATTGGTCCTGGCTGTACGGCTGTCGGCCACCATCCACTAGTGCAAGTTGTGTGATGTTTCCATTGTAAGCTAGCAGCTGCTGTGTTGACCTGGTCGCAAGATAGGAGGGTGCGCTGCAGGATCAGTATCATCTGTGCTGATGCTGCATATTAGGCGCTTCGTGTATATATATATGGCCTATTGATATGCAATATGATGGTAAAGAGTGTAATAACACTGTGAGGCAGATGCAAGTAAAGCATGATGGTGTGCTGACATTGGAGAGCCTCTCCAAGCTGAGGTTACAATTTGCGTGAGCAGCAAGCTACAATAACCAACATGGCTGACTGTGCATGCCGGGGTGCAGGTGCTGTAGTTATTTTTGTGCTGTTGCCCTCACGCTGTGCCGCATCCTGCTGAGGTTACATTGTACATCATCCTTGGTTGAAGACTTTAGAAGAGTATCTATTGAAGCTGTGTGGGCTTGGTCCATCATAGACATGATGCATTCTATCTGGCTTGCACCCTGATCCTAAAGATACTGCTTGAGGTACCGTATTGCTCCAAATTATTACCGGAAAAGAAAAAGAAATCAGCCTTTCCGGTGATTGACTTTAAAAAACAAATAAAAAGTGTGCGGGTTCCGGTGATATTTAATTTAATTCTCGGGAAATGTTTATAAGCCTCATTTTCCGCTCAAATCGCGGTCGATAACGCATTATAAGCTTATATGTGGATCGTAAAGCATGTACGCAACTAGAAGCGGTCGCCGCTGGTTTGCTCTCCATGCTTGAAGTGAGAGCGGGCCCGTCGAGCACGCTCGATGGCAAGCTTCCCGTTGGCAAACTCATCGATCAAACGCAAATACAAGAAGCAGATTTGTTATCGTGCTCAACAAGCCGAAGGATATCAGGGGCACACGCTGCTGCTGCTGAGCGCTGCAGCAGCAGCAGCAGCAGCAGCACATAAGGCCCTGCAAGGCCGGCTAGCAAGGGCACTGTGCCTCCTTGGGCTAGAAAGGGCCATGATTCAGTGGGTACAGATGATGACTTCGATGCATGCGTGTCGGCTGGAGTGCTGATGGGACTTGCTGGCTGAAAACTGCTGACAGTGTGATGCAGTGCATTGACCTAGTGACCGTGGTCTTGGCAACACAGCCGCAAGCAGATCTGCTGCAGACATATGCGGCAGCGTGTAGATGCACTGTTGTACTGAGGCATCCTGCCGTTGGGCCCTCGGCAATATTATTTCTAAAGACATCTGCCAGTGCCGGTGATGCTTAAAAATGGCCCCAAAAAAGCCACGCAGGCTTCCGGTGATTTAATACTGCTTTCGCCATGACGATATAGATAGTGGGAAGGCTTGGCTGAGGCTGCTGTAACAGCTGGCAGGAAAATGCAAGGGCTGCAAGGACACAGCCAGGTGCGAGCCCGCTGCAATGCATGCAGCCTCCGGGAGCTGCCAGCTGTCAGCAGAGCAAACTGCTGGTCAGGTAGCCTCAGCCAATAGCCGTTTGAGGGGTTACACACTTTCAAGCACCGAGAGCGGCACAATTCAACAGCACCGAGAGCGGCACAATTCAACAAGAGGCAAGACAGAGGAAAGGCGAAAGCAGCAGACAGGTGCAGGCACCGGCAGCAAAGGGAAGGCAGGGGACCAGCAATGAACAGGTCCCCAAACAAGCCTGGCGCAAGGGCGCACAACGCAGAAACAGGCAACGCAGGCCTGCAGCAGAAACACTGCAAGAGCTGCAAAGCACCACACACTATGGGAAGCAACCAGTATCAGCACAGCTATCAAAGCTGCACGACAGCGCACCACTGTCAGACGCTGCATGGCAGCGGACATGACACTATGTAGGGGCTGCAGCGGGCAACACCATCTCGTTGCTGCAAGGCAGCATAAAACCATGAAACCCAGCGAGCGGCACAGGTTCGGCAGGTAGCGCGGCACGTTGCGCATGTTGCGCAACTACTCTGCGGCAACTGACAACCAGTGGTCAGTCACCTGAAACCAGAGGCACCGCTAGCAACACAGCCACTGCAGCGCCACCACCCAGTGCACAATGCGGAACAGTAGCCACAAAAAAAAGGGGGCGGGAAGGGCGGGCGAGTTGCAGTTCGCATGAACAGCAACGAAACGTGCAGTGCTAGACGCCTGCGCATGCTAAGTGGCCTTCGGCAGCAGTGAGGTAATGACGTGCTTTGACTGTCACCTCACCCACTGCTTGCCTTTGACCAGGCAAGCAGGGATACAGCTACGCTGCATTAACCGCAATGAACAAGTCCATTGCACATTAATACTGCTTTCGCAATGACGATATAGATAGTGGGAAGGCTTGGCTGAGGCTGCTGTAACAGCTGGCAGGAAAATGCAAGGGCTGCAAGGACACAGCCAGGTGCGAGCCCGCTGCAATGCATGCAGCCTCCGGGAGCTGCCAGCTGTCAGCAGAGCAAACTGCTGGTCAGGTAGCCTCAGCCAATAGCCACATTGAAAAGACGTGGAACAGGAAGGGGGAGGGCTGCAAGCAGCAAGGCTTGCAGCCCACCTGGCCCGCCGCAACACGGCGCGCAGATAGAAGCCACAACACATGTGGCAGGCAAACAAACAGACGCACCCCAGCGCACACCACTAACGCAGCAAACACTCACGCCGCCAAACCTACACCGCTGAATCCAGGGCTGGGGCCGACAACTGCTGCGAGAAGCAGCAGCAGAAGCAAACGCAAACCAAAACACACAACCACCAGCACAAACCACCACTGCAGCAAGCACACATGCTGCCAACCTTCAAACCTCTGAATGTAGTGTTGGGGCCGACAACTGCTGCAAGCAGCAGCAACAGCAAATCAAATGCTGAGCAGCAGCACGCTGTACACACGCATGCCCAACACGCAGCCTTTGCGCAGCGAACACCTAGCTGCGGGACCATCTGCAAGCTAGTGCTCGATGCGAACAGCTAGCAAGGGCCAGGAACTGTGGCGCCGAGCCATAGGGCCGGTGAGCGTCGAACAAGGCAGCTGGAAGCTGTCAACCGCAAGCAGCATCAGCTCATGAAACCAAGGCTGAGCCGGCCACAACGGCACCACCACCGTAACATTTGCACGCTCTTCGCGCACTTTCTGCACAACCCGCAGCAACATTGAGGTGGTGACAGGCGGGAAAGCAAAGGCATTGCCCCAAGCAGACCATGGCTGCAGCAGGGCATCAACGCCCCTGCTGCCAGGGCACTGGAACAAACTGTAGAAGCAGTGACAGTGCGTGTTTTCCGCCGAAGCAAACAGGTCTATTTTGTGCGGGCCCACATAAGATCCAGCCAACTAAACATCTCAGAATCCAGGCGGTAGTCCCCATGGTCAACAAAGCGAGAAGGTGCATCAGCTCTATTAAGTTCTGATTTCACCCTGACCACCTGCAGCTGAACACGCAGATCTTCAAGCACAGACCACAACAACCTGTACTCGTCCATGAGAGCAGCGGACCGTGAAGCAAAGCGCCCCAAAACAGACTCTGTCACCGTGTTATCTTCATGAAGCCTCACCACACGATCGCGCACCACAGGCTCAAAAGACAGCAGAGCCATGCGCACAGCTCGCATCTCCTGCTGGTTGATGTGCATGCACGCTTCAGCAGCAGACCAGGCGCCGTGAGCAACCCCTTCGGGGCTGTCGCCCAGGACAGGCAGCACAGCGCCCCAGCCTGTTGGACATGCATCAACAAACAAATCAACAGTAGCCGGGCGCAACCGAATAGGCGACGACAAATGCTGCACAGGGATGCTCGCCCACCACTCAAGATCACGGAAGGATTGGCGGGAGATGCTGACAGTCCCATTCCAGCCAGAAACAGACGCACAATCGTCATACAAACTACGCAGAAACAGGTTGGCCGGCATGACAGCCAGCCGCACAGACTGCGCATTTCCACAAAATGCAGCCAGCGCTCGCTTTGGCACGCGGCGCTTGTTCTGCTTGGCAGCAATAGCAATGCCGCGCGCCAGGCGGGTGAGGCGGGCAACCTTTGCTGGGGGCACACAGAAGGTGCCTTGGGCCAGGTCCACAACCAGGCCCAAATGCTCCAGCCGCTGTGTGGGCTCCCACACAGACTTGGTGGGGTGGGGCGTAAAGCCAAGCCAGTACATTATGGATTGGATCCACTCAGCACCGGCTGCTGCTGTCTCCTGGTCAGGGAACACAAACAAAAAGTCATCCAAGTAGGGCAGTACCTTGCAGCCAACCTGCGCTACACTGCCACGGCTGCCAGGCGCTGCAGGGTACATGGTGCCTGACGGCACACGTGTATGCGCAGGGGAGCGCAGATGCGCAACAAAAGGCCTAGTCACCTTGGTGAAGTAGTAAGGCGAGTTATTCCAGCCAAAAGGGCAAGCAGTTGATCTGATAAAACTCGCCAGCAAACTCAAAGCAAAAGTAATCGACTGCGCTAGCGTGCAGAGGCACCTGATAGAATGCGTCTGCCATGTCAGCCTTGACAGCAAAGGCATTGCTCAAGTCGTAACGCTGCAAAACCGCAGCGTCTCAAACCTGCACTTGCGGGCGACATTGAAGGTGTTGATATACTTGTAATTGATCACCAGACGCCAAGAACTGCCCTTGGGCACACAAAATGCATTAGAGCAGTATGCAGGGCGGGAGGCAAGCTTGGTAAGCACACCCAACTTGCTGAGGCGGGGCGCTTCAGTGCACAACCACCATTGCTTTTGGGCGTTGGTAGATGGCAAAGGGTTCTTGTAAAAGGGGGGCGGCGCGCGGCCACCCAGCCACTCTACAGGAACACCATGCTGCAGCCAGCTGAGCACATGCGAAGATGCACCAATGGCACGCCACTGCTTGCCGCACAATCCTAAGCGCCAGTGCAGCGGCGTGCTTGCAGGAAAGCTGTGCACGGTAACCATGCTCAGATGTCAAGAAAAGGCACCACAATGATGTGCCCCACACAGCTGCTTAATGACACAACAGCTGGGTGTTCAGACGAGTAGCCTAATGACTGGCCGTTACGCGGGAGCCGCCCCACACTCGCCTGCTGTGTGCGCAGGGCGCTTACTGCACTGCTGCTCCAGCAGATGTGCTGCCAGAGCCCATGCCTCCGTTGCCAGTGCTGCTGCTGGCTGTGAAAGCCTGCAAGCTGCTCCAGCCGCCTGTTGTGGCGCCCATGCGCAGCGCGCTGCCGAACTGGCGGCGCACAATCAGGTGTGCGCTGCTGCTGCTGCTGCGACGGCGCACACCGCCAATGAGGCTGCTGTTCTCGCCATTGCTGCTGCTGCTGTGGCTTCTGGGGCTGTCAAAGCAGCCACTCAGCGCCAGCGCTTCACCTGCTGAGCTCCAGCCGCTGTTGCTGGGGCCCAAACAACCCCTCATGCTGAGGAGGTAAGCAGCCATACGTAGCTGCGTGCTGACGTGCAGCAAAATGCCGGTCTGTCGGGGACTGCACTGTGAAGACAAGCTCCAGCCGCTGGTGCTCCTGCCTGACGCTGGTGCTGCTGCGGCGCCTGCTGCTTGTGTCACTTATCTACACCCCTAAGCGGAGATAGCTGACCTTAAGAAACCGCGGAAAGCGCATTAACTCAAGCCCAGCGTGCCAAAAGGGCTGAAAGAGCACGCGACGGCCGCAGGTAGCCGTGCGTTCAGCTGCCTCTGGCCGACCTAAAGCAGGTCCTTAGTTTGTTCTCAGATATACGTAAGAACGATCTGGAGATATTCGGAGGTATTAATGGATCGATTTCAGAGAAGTGATAAAAAATAGGACGTGTGCAACACTCCAAACGCTACCGAAGTAGTGAGTCGAGTTGCAGTTCGCATGAACAGCAACGAAACGTGCAGTGCTAGACGCCTGCGCATGCTAAGTGGCCTTCGGCAGCAGTGAGGTAATGACGTGTTTTGACTGTCACCTCACCCACTGCTTGCCTTTGACCAGGCAAGCAGGGATACAGCTACGCTGCATTAACCGCAATGAACAAGTCCATTGCACATTAATGCAGCTAAGTGCAGGGCTAAGCGGCACTGTGAAAAGCAGTGGCAGGCTCGTTTGATGGATGATTTGCGTTACAATCCAAGGCGTTTTTGGACAGCTTACAGGGGTCGGCGTATGTCTTATATGCTGCAAGATATGGGTGCAGTGGACAGGCACTGGCGTGCACTGTATGGGTCCCCAGGTCAGCACAGTTTGCCTGAGGAGGGTGACAGTGTGGCTTTATTTATGTCTAAGTTGCTCTCACAATGCCAGGTGTAGCGGCACTGGGTATAAAACGCGTAGTGGAAGCGTATTCAAAAATGAGGTTTGTTAACCAATGATCAGCCTGAGGCCCAGCGTAAGCTGTTGTAGACCGCCTACGTCGCAAGGCCCGCGTAGTTCTAACATGGCAGTACAATGTCACATTGACTGCCGCGTGTCTCACACGGACGTGTGAGTCACAAGAGTAATGTCTAATCATCCACTACATGGATAGTAACAGTTCCTGTTACAGGCCTCCCCCATCAGGAACTTTGACTGTCCTCAGTCAATACGCTGATAAGAGACCAAGTTGGCAATGAGCAACGCTCTGGACAACTGCACTGATAACACAGCCAGTACAGCAAGCAGCTTATGGCACGCAGCATGTCCTCCATTTCACCATCGATCATGGTTGGTGGCGGAGGAGCCACAGTGGAGGTACCAGGAGAAACTGGTTTGAGCAACGAGATATGGAACACGGTGTGTACCTTGAGATTACTTGGCAGCTCTAGCCGAAAGGCGACTGGATTAATCTGCTCCAGCACTTTGAAAGGACCGATCCACCTAGGCAGTAGCTTAGGTGATCCTTTGAACTTCAGCTTGATGTTTGCAGTGCTCAGGAAAACTGAGTCGCCTACTGCAATGTTCATTTCACGCCGCCGCCTGTTAGCAGCAACTGCCTGCCGCTGCTGAGCAGCATGCAGCGCAGCTTTAGCGCTTTTGACAGCAGTCAAAATGGATTCTGCGCGATCAGCAGCAGAAACACAGTCTGGAACATCAAGGCGTCCTTCCCCCCTCAAGAGCTTGTCTAGGGGTAGATGTGGGCGCCTGCCGTAGTTCAGTACGAAAGGTACTGCTTGCACAGATTCCTGCCAGGAATCATTGATTGCAAACTCAACTAACGGCAGCAGCTTCACCCAATTGGACTGCGAAGGGTCAACATAATGACGCAGCATGTCCTCCATGATACGATTCACTCGCTCTGTATTACCATCACTCTGCGGGTGATAGGCAGTACTCATGGAAGCGGAGACACCAAGGGTGCCACGCAGACACTGCCAGAACTTGCTTGTCCAGACAGAACCTCTATCGGACACCAGTTCATCAGGCAGGCCATGATGCTTGACAACAGCATCGAGGAAGATATCCGCGAACTGTTCAGCAGTGATATCCTTGCGGCAAGGCGCAAGGTGCACCATCTTAGACAGCCTGTCCACAAAGACAGCGATGGAGTCATGATTACTCTCTGTCACCGGCAAATCTGTAACTAAATCCATGCCCACTGACATCCATGTGTCAGCCGGCACCGGCAGTGGCTGTAACAGCCCTGCAGGTTTCATGTTAGAGGCCTTCACACGCTGGCAGGAGCTGCAAGCAGCAACATAGCACCGCACAGCAGCAGCCATACCAGCAGGCCACCAAAAGTACCGCCGCACTTTAAGCAATGTTTTAGTGCGGCCAGCGTGTGCGCTGTAAAGAGTGTCGTGACACTCTTGAATGGCAGCACGCTGCAGATCTGCATCAGCAGGCAGCACGGGTGCGTCACCTCTGAAGTACAGACCATTCGTGAATGTCAAAGCAGCAGTATTGATAAGCGTGAACCATGGGTCCAGCTTATACGCGGCTTTAACGCGCTCCACAAAGGAGAGCGAGTCCGACAGGGACTGTAAAGGAGTGAGGACAGCAGCAGCTGTACCCACAAAGTGTAACGGCTGGTCAGCCGTCATGCCAACAAAGCAGACAGGGTAGCGGCTGAGTGAATCAGCAGGATTTGCAACTCCCTTGACATAATGCCAAATGAGGCGGTGCCCCTGCAGAGCATCCAGCCACCTAGCATGTCGTCTGTTGGCCATGTTCACTGTGTCAAACGTGACGTTAGGCTTGTGATCTGTGTGAACATGCACGTCACGGCCTTCGATGTACACTCGCCATTTCTGGCAGCAGTACACTATGGCCAGCATCTCAAGTTCTGTTGGCGAGTAGTTACGTTCAGCTGGAATCAGCTTACGTGACTCGAAAGCGATGGGCCTGCTATCCTGCAGCAGAACACCACCTACGCCATCATATGATGCATCACATATCATGTGAAAGGGCTTCCCACTGTCCCATTCTGGCAGAGCCAAGACAGGAGCAGCAGTCAGCAGATGTTTGATCCACTCAAACGATGTCTGACAGTTAACTGTCCAGACGAATGGCACGTCCTGACGCAGCAAGTGTGTCAGTGGCAGCAGCACTTAAGCGTAATGCCGCACGAACTTCCTGAAGAAGTTGGTGGTGCCCAGAAATGAGCGCAAGTGTGAGACATCCTTTGGAATGGGAAAGTCCTGCAGCGCAGTGACTTTAGCAGGATCTGCTGCCACACCATCAGCTGACACGATGTGTCCCAGGAAGAGAACTGATGGCTGATTTAGATTGCATTTGTGAATGGCTACAGTGAGCGCATTGGCCTTAAGCACGTCCAGCACTGCACGCAAGTGCGGCGCATGTTCTGCTGCTGACTTACTGAAGATCAGTATGTCGTCCAGGTAGACTAAGCAGTATTTGTAAAGCATCGGAGAGAATATCCGATTCATTACAGACTGAAAAGCAGCAGGCGCGTTCACCAGGCCGAAGCTCAGTGTGAGGAATTCGTAGTGCCCGAAGGGTGTGCGGAAAGCAGTCTTAGGGACATCAGTGGGCTGCAATTTGCACTGATGATATGCCTGGCGAAGATCAACCAAGCTAAAAACTTTCGCACCAGCAAGATGATCAAGCAGCACGTCAATCCTTGGCAGCGGGAACCCGTTGCGTTTGGTTAAGCGATTTAGGTGGCGATAATCTATCACCATCCGCAGCTCCGTGCTTCTTGGTTTCTTGACAAACAGTACAGGACAGCCGAATGGAGAAGAACTGGGCTGAATGTAGCCACGAAGCAGTAACTGTTCTATCTGCTTTTGCATCTCTTCCATTTCTAGCGGACTGTACCGGAACATAGGCCGTAAGATCGGCTTGTCACCCTCGAAAGGAATGACCTCTATGTCTAGCTCGATTTGAGAACCTCCGAATGGAGGTTCTTCCGTAAACACCTCTGGAAAAGATGAAACGATGTTTTGAACTTGCTCTGGAGCAAGCAAATGAGCGTGTGTGGGTAAACCGTCAGCAGCAGCAGCAGCAGGCACTGCTGTGGTAGCTGCAGCAGTTCCATCAACTGCGCCAACAGTTACAGGTGCATCTGGTTTCTTATCACGAACAACCATCATACAATGCCACACGCCAGGGCCACTACGCAGTAAGCGATTGGTCGCAGCATAGCCGATTACATGCGGTGTGTCAGCAGTACTGCTGTCACTTGCATCTGTGTCATCGTTTTGTGTTACGGCTGGCAATGTGTTAGCTTTCGATGAAGCCGACATTAGAATCGTATATCTACGTCCGTTTTTGTATACATGACAGCAGCACTTAGGAAAATCCATGATGGCTTGTCTGTCATGCAGCCAGGAGTCACCTATGATCATGTCAAACGTGCCTGGCATGTCAATGGCATAGAACACCAGCGTTTCTGACAGTGATGACATACGTACTGTCAGTTTACAACAGCTGGATGCATCGGCTGCACTCTGTAACACCCCTACCACTGAGATTGGCGTTGCAGCGGTAGACAGTTTGATGCCATTGAGGGAACAGTAACGCTTGGAGATGTAGTTGCCACCACTAGTACCACTGTCAAACAAGGCCTTGGCTGGAGTACCTGCTGCATGCACAACTGCCTGCATCGTGTGTCGCTTAAGAACAGCGGAGTCAGTGCTGGCAGGAGCCGCAGCAGGAGCTTCAGACATAGGTGTGTCAGGGTGCGCAGGGTCGCATGTATCTTGCGCGTTATGTTGTAACTTTGGAGCATCATGCCACAAAGCAAAGGTGCATCTGCACCGCACAGGCTTTCCTGTAGAAGGGTAACTTGTAAGGCAGTAACACGCATGCACCAGCTGACGGATTCACTAGCTTGTAACGTTTGTACAGTCTGATGTAATCAGCCCTGACTGAAGCCGGACAATGTATCCAGAACGTCTTGTCACACAGCTGACTTTTAGGTGGACTAGAATCCACACTAAAGGGATGGTGAGGTGGCACAGCAAACTCTGTGCACACAGCAGTATGCTTGAAATCATACGCATCCGCTGTACATGGCTGTAACAACTCAGCTTGTATAGAGTCAAACACAGCGCCATTGATTGGCATGTGTGTTTTCTCAATAGCACTCTCAGCAGTAGGTGGCACAGCATGTGCACACTCCTGCCCTACAACGCCAGGCTGCACAGACTGTGCACCGGCCAACTCTGCACCTTCAGGAGAAGGTATAGCAGCAGCAGCGCCTAGCAGCTCGCACGCAGGGGCCTCAGCCACCCGCACTGGTGCAACAGCAGCAGCAGCTAGCTGCGCTCTACGCAGGTTGCAGGCATCAGCCGCAGCGAAGGCCTCGCAGAGGATGTTGTCTAGCGGCTCTGTAGAACCCACGAATGTGGAGAGCAATGCAGACACGAGAGTTTGAGCATGTGATGCAGCAGTACCAGCATCCGACAGGAATGTGTCTGGATGTGTCAGGCATGCCCTGAAAATGGCACTGCGCGCTGCACGCTCAGTGACGACAGGTGGAATGGCACCAGAGCTGGCAGGAGCACGCACAGTTCTGGCTGACATGGCAGAAGCACAGCTGACAGCAGCGCTGTTGACCGAAACTGGCTTGTACTGCCCATATAGCACAGCTACAGCAAGGTGCTGCCTAGCTGCCTTTTTCTCTGCACCACTCACCTTCTTGGGGCAGACCCAGTTGCCCTTGTCGTTTTTGTCCCAAGGCCCGTGGCCTTTGGTGTTGCACAGCCTGCAGATGTAGTGGGAGGTGTCCTTTTTCTTGCCGACACCGTGCTTTGAACCAAACTTGCCGCCCTTGTTGCCTGACTTGCCCTTAAAGCCAAACTGGTTTTTGTTGAAGTAGGCGAGCATTTTAGCTTTAAAGTCTAGTAGAGTGGGTTGGCCTTTGCCAGAGTACTTGCTCATTGCCTCGCGAGGCATTCTGCTAGCCTGAGCTTGAGGGACCTCGCCCTCCTCCACATCTGCCATGTTGAGTGAAGCAAACAGGCAGTCGATATCCAGTATGTGATATCGAAGCAAAAAGGACCGATAGGTCACGTCGAACACGTCTCAGCTACCAACTGTAGCGGCACTGGGTATAAGACGCGTAGCGGAAGCGTATTCAAAAATGAGGTTTGTTAACCAATGATCAGCCTGAGGCCCAGCGTAAGCTGTTGTAGACCGCCTACGTCGCAAGGCCCGCGTAGTTCTAACATGGCAGTACAATGTCACATTGACTGCCGCGTGTCTCACACGGACGTGTGAGTCACAAGAGTAATGTCTAATCATCCACTACATGGATAGTAACAGTTCCTGTTACACCAGGATGGACCTGCTGTTGCTGCAGCTGCTTACTTAAATGACCCTTTTGCTGCTGAGGAGATGGAGTCTGTTCTTTTACGAATGCATAATGGCCGCATGCCAGGGCCAGACGTGTACCCTACACATGCTGATACCATGCGTTTTAAAAGGGCTAGGCCCTTTTTGTGTTCTGGTGCGCCAACGCGTGGTATTGAGTTGCTGATGCGTGTTCGAATGGGCTGTCTTTGCGTGCATGAGCGTACCAGTCGTTATGGTGGCAGCAGAGCTGATTCTAACACAGCGTGTCCTGCTTGTGGTCAGGGTGTTGAGTCTTTGTCACATCTGATGTTTGATTGTCCCGCTACTTCTGCTCAGAGGGATACTATGCTTGATGAAATTCGGTCTGTTTTGCGTGATGTTGCTGGCGGCGCTGAAAATTGCGCAATGTGTTGTCGTTGACTGATGCATCCACTAAGTTGTTGCGTTTTGTTTCTGATGATATTTGGGGTAGTAGGGGTGTGTGCCGAGTGATATCTAGGAGCATTGCTGATTATCTTGTCCAAGCTTGGGATGTGCGTAATAATTGCAAACACAATGGAGCAGTGCTCCCTCTTTCTTCCGCTCCTGAGGGGCGCGGGGCCGATGGCGTTGATGCTATGGCTTAATGGGTAACATGATGATGATGATGATGTCCTTTTGATTAAGGGGCAGACCGCCCTAGAACCCCCTAGAACTCCCTCAATGTGGGGTGGTGGTGTGAGACGGTCACTCAGGGTGTACCCTGCTATTCAATAGTGACTTAGCTGAGTTGGTAGGCATGCTGGGCTCTGCTTTTTGTCTCAGAGAAAAGTTCTTGCAAAACTAGGCATGCTTTGCACGGTCACGCTAGCACAGCAGCAGCTCTATTGACAGATTTGCGCTAGCAGCAGTGCAAATCTGTCAACAGCTGTTTCCTATCGCCTCCTAGGGGGTATAGCATCGGGGTTCAGCAGTGGCCTACGCCCTACTCAGATCCTTTGCACTCAGACAGCATCCCTTGTACTGCATACATAGGACAGGCTACAGCCTCCATTGCACACTGAAAGCCTCCTATTTCCTGTATATGGCTTACACGGTCGGGCACTGACGCCTATCACAAATCAGACTGGAGACTAAACCCTCAACAATGCTGAACGTGTAATAATTGCAACAAATCTATTAGAAAGCAATCCAATGTTCACAGTGGGGCACGGACGCCAACAGTAAAACGTGCAGCCACCACACACATGCGCTTGCTTGGCCCACAAAATTCACAGCTGCTGCCTCGCCCAAGCCTAATTAAGACTCATTAGGCATAGGTGAGACACATTGAGCTAGAATGCATGATCAATAGCAACGCTGCCAGCAAAATGCAGCACCCCCCAGTGGGTGGTTGCTGAGAACTTGCCAAGACGGCACAACAGTGCATTTTATGCCACTAACAAACAGTGAGGCATGAATGCTACACAAGTTCAGCAACCTGGTGCCACAGCCAGCCAGCCATGCAGCAATACTCTTGCTGAGATGATCGCTGCAACGTCCAGCTGTCCACACATGCATTCATTTGGCAAATGAATGCAGTGACTGCACGCAGAAGTGCGGTAAGCAATCGCACAAACACCACAAACGAGGCATGGCACACCATAACGCCTGCTGGGCAGTGTGTTCACACTCCACCCCCCCCCAGCACTGCCTGATTCTGCTGGCCATGGTGCACCACAACCTTGCAGGGCCATCATGAGTGACACAGAGGGCTGTGAGGGGGATCCCATTGACCCAAATACAGCATGCCTGGCATGTGGCAGCCAGGACAACCCAGAAACCATGGTGATTTGCGAGAGCTGCAGCCAGGGATTCCACTTGAGCTGCTTTGGACTCCCAACCATTCCTGAGGATAGTGAATGGCATTGCCAGGTGTGCCTGGAGCTGCAGCGTCTAGCAGTGGGGCAGCTGCTTGTTCTAGAAATGCCACAGCCCCTGTACAGGGATGAGCAGGATCCTCACTTCACACAGGGGCTGTTTAAGGGAACCATCACCAGCGTAGGCAGCGTGCTGCCAGGCATGCTGCGCCAAGTACAGCTGCAAGTTGAGAATGCACCACTGCCAGGCAGCCTTGCATTCTACAGCAACAGAACCTACAACCGCCTCAAGCGCATCCCCACTGCCAGCAGGCAGCTTGCAAAGGAGCTGTACCAGCGCGCAGGGTCGGAGCTGTGCATAGTGAATTTGAGCAGCGGCCGCTTTGGCATGTTTGGTTGCTGTGCGGCAGCAGCGAACAAGGCCGCTGAAGCCTGGGTGGCCGGCCCAAATGCAGTGCAGCAGGCCCTGCAGGCTCTTGCTGGGCCAGCGAAGCAGCTGTTCCTGTTGAGCAGCAGTGACAGCAGCAGCAGTGGTGGCAGCGGCAGCAAGGAGGGGCACAGAGCAGTCAGCACTATGCCTAGCAAAGCTGCAGTGGCACCTGCAGCAGGGCAGGGCACTGGTGACCAGCAGCAGCCAGTTCCCATGCAGACATCACCAGCACCGCCACCGTCATCGCCACAACAGCAGTCAGGCCAGCAGCAACACACTCAGCACACAACAGGACAGCCTACAGGGGCATACATGCCACCGAACCAGCCTGTGCCACCACCGGGAGCACCTGCCTACATGCCCTGGCCTCAGATGGGACCAGGTGCAGAACCACATCAACTGCCCAACCTGCCAGCCTGCCCAACAGCACCATGGCCATACATGGTACCCCCTGCACAACTGTATGGGGTGCCGAACTACCCACCAACCCACCCTGCAGCACACCACCAAGGACCCATTCCTGGATGCTACGCACCTGCTGTGCCTATGGTGTTCATGACGCCCTGGGGATGGCCAGCAGTAGCAGCTCCTGTGTCAGGCTGGGGTGGTATGCCGGGGCCCTTCAGCTGTGCAGCAGCAGCACCACCACCGCTGCCACCAGGTTGGCAGCTAGGGCAGGCTGGGGGTCAGCTGCCACCTGCAGTGCAGGGGTCAAGGGGGCCACCTGCGCCTACAGCAGCAGGATCGGGCAGAGGCAATCAGCGGCGCAAACAGGTCAGCAAGAAGGCCAGGCAAGTGATCGAGGATGCTACAGACAGGGGAGATGAGGACCAGGAGGCTGGCTGCACCAGCGATGATGACTGGCTGCCTGAGGCTTCAGTGCCAGCTGCTGCAGCTGCAGCTAGATCACAGCAGGTTGTAAAAGTTGTTTACAAGGCGAGTGGGTGCTGTGACCTGTTGATGCCCAGGTGCTTCCTAAGTTGCTTGCCTGCTCAGAAAGCGCAAGCCGTGTCAAAAAATGTAAATGCACTCAAAAACCGTAGGCCATGTCAAAAAATGTAAAAGCACTCGAAAACCGTAGGCCATGTCAAAAAATGTAAATGCACTCAAAAAGCGCAAGCCGTGTCAAAAAATGTAAAAGCACTCAAAAACCGTAGGCCATGTCAAAAAATGTAACTGCACTCAAAAACGCAAGCCGTGTCAAAAAATGTAAAAGCACTCAAAAACCGTAGGCCGTGTCAAAAAATGTAAAAGCACTTGAAAAACGTAAGCCGTGCCAGGAAATGCACCTGAGCTGAGCTGGCTTCTTAAAAGGACATATACTACAAGTGTTTTTTGGAGTCTTGCACAAGCTGGTTTCTGGTCAGAAGTGGATGCCATGGCATGTTGCTATGGCAACCAAAGTGGGCTGAGCAATAAGGTAATTAGGCCGGCATGTTTTGTATAGAATATGGCATTACACCAGAGTCGAACAACTGAACAATGACCATGTGACACCAGCCCCTGTGTCTCACAGACTGCCTACATTTAAAACATTGTTCTCAAGGGGGTGATACCTCTTATTTTGGCTTTGGCTGGGTCAAGGCCACAAACAGCTTAGGAATTGGTTTCATTCAATGCTAAAACCAGTGTCCGGTGGTGGCAGTTTGCACATATATATAGACTGCAGCCCTTTGTAATTGGGTCAACTGCCACCTGCAGTTTTGGCTTTATTTGGGTCAAGGCCACAAACAGCTCAGGATTTGGTTTCAGTCAGTGTTTACACCAGTGTCCGGTGGTGGCAGTTTGCACATTTATATAGACTGCAACCCTTTGTAATTGGGTCAACTGCCACCTCCAGTTTTGGCTTTAGCTGGGTCAAGGCCACAAACAGCTCAGGATTTGGTTTCAGTCAGTGATTACACCAGTGTCCGGTGGTGGCAGTTTGCACATTTATATAGACTGCAACCCTTTGTAGATGGGTCAACTGCCACCTCCAGTTTTGGCTTTAGCTGGGTCAAGGCCACAAACAGCTCAGGATTTGGTTTCAGTCAGTGATTACACCAGTGTCCGGTGGTGGCAGTATGCACATTTTATATAGACTGCAACCCTTTTAACTGGTTTTGGCTTTAGCTGGTCAAGGCCACAAACAGCTCAGGATTTGGTTTCAGTCAGTGCTAAAACCAGTGTCCGGTGGTGGCAGTTTGCACATATATATAGACTGCAGCCCTTTGTAATTGGGTCAACTGCCACCTGCAGTTTTGGCTTTATTTGGGTCAAGGCCACAAACAGCTCAGGATTTGGTTTCAGTCAGTGTTTACACCAGTGTCCGGTGGTGGCAGTTTGCACATTTATATAGACTGCAACCCTTTGTAATTGGGTCAACTGCCACCTCCAGTTTTGGCTTTAGCTGGGTCAAGGCCACAAACAGCTCAGGATTTGGTTTCAGTCAGTGATTACACCAGTGTCCGGTGGTGGCAGTTTGCACATTTATATAGACTGCAACCCTTTGTAGATGGGTCAACTGCCACCTCCAGTTTTGGCTTTAGCTGGGTCAAGGCCACAAACAACTCAGGATTTGGTTTCAGTCAGTAATTACACCAGTGTCCGGTGGTGGCAGTTTGCACATTTATATAGACTGCAACCCTTTGTAATTGGGTCAACTGCCACCTCCAGTTTTGGCTTTAGCTGGGTCAAGGCCACAAACAGCTCAGGATTTGGTTTCAGTCAGTGATTACACCAGTGTCCGGTGGTGGCAGTTTGCACATTTATATAGACTGCAACCCTTTGTAATTGGGTCAACTGCCACCTCCAGTTTTGGCTTTAGCTGGGTCAAGGCCACAAACAGCTCAGGATTTGGTTTCAGTCAGTGATTACACCAGTGTCCGGTGGTGGCAGTTTGCACATTTATATAGACTGCAACCCTTTGTAGATGGGTCAACTGCCACCTCCAGTTTTGGCTTTAGCTGGGTCAAGGCCACAAACAACTCAGGATTTGGTTTCAGTCAGTGATTACACCAGTGTCCGGTGGTGGCAGTTTGCACATTTATATAGACTGCAACCCCAGATGGGTCAACTGCCACCTCCAGTTTTGGCTTTAGCTGGGTCAAGGCCACAAACAACTCAGGATTTGGTTTCAGTCAGTAATTACACCAGTGTCCGGTGGTGCAGTTTGCACATTTATATAGACTGCAACCCTTTGTAGATGGGTCAACTGCCACCTCCAGTTTTGGCTTTAGCTGGGTCAAGGCCACAAACAACTCAGGATTTGGTTTCAGTCAGTAATTACACCAGTGTCCGGTGGTGGCAGTTTGCACATTTATATAGACTGCAACCCTTTGTAATTGGGTCAACTACCACCTCCAGTTTTGGCTTTAGCTGGGTCAAGGCCACAAACAACTCAGGAGTTGGTTTCAGTCAGTGATTACACCAGTGTCCGGTGGTGGCAGTTTGCACATTTATATAGACTGCAGCCCTTTGTAATTGGGTCAACTTCCCACCTCCAGTTTGGCTTTAGCTGGGTCAAGGCCACAAACAGCTCAGGAGTTGGTTTCAGTCAGTGCTAAAACCAGTGTCCGGTGGTGGCAGTTTGCACATTTATATAGACTGCAACCCTTTGTAATGGGTCAGCTGCCACCTCCAGTTTTGGCTTTAGCTGGGTCAAGGACCTACAACTCAGGATTTGGTTTCAGTCAGTTTGATCACACCAGTGTCCGGTGGTGGCAGTTTGCACATTTATATAGACTGCAACCCTTTGTAGATGGGTCAACTGCCACCTCCAGTTTTGGCTTTAGCTGGGTCAAGGCCACAAACAGCTCAGGATTTGGTTTCAGTCAGTGATTACACCAGTGTCCGGTGGTGGCAGTTTGCACATTTATATAGACTGCAACCCTTTGTAATTGGGTCAACTGCCACCTCCAGTTTTGGCTTTAGCTGGGTCAAGGCCACAAACAACTCAGGAGTTGGTTTCAGTCAGTGATTACACCAGTGTCCGGTGGTGGCAGTTTGCACATTTATATAGACTGCAGCCCTTTGTAATTGGGTCAACTACCACCTCCAGTTTTGGCTTTAGCTGGGTCAAGGCCACAAACAACTCAGGAGTTGGTTTCAGTCAGTGATTACACCAGTGTCCGGTGGTGGCAGTTTGCACATTTATATAGACTGCAACCCTTTGTAATTGGGTCAACTACCACCTCCTGTTTTGGCTTTAGCTGGGTCAAGGCCACAAACAGCTCAGGAGTTGGTTTCAGTCAGTGATTACACCAGTGTCCGGTGGTGGCAGTTTGCACATTTATATAGACTGCAGCCCTTTGTAATTGGGTCAACTGCCACCTCCAGTTTTGGCTTTAGCTGGGTCAAGGCCACAAACAGCTCAGGAGTTGGTTTCAGTCAGTGCTAAAACCAGTGTCCGGTGGTGGCAGTTTGCACATTTATATAGACTGCAACCCTTTGTAATTGGGTCAACTGCCACCTCCAGTTTTGGCTTTAGCTGGGTCAAGGCCACAAACAGCTCAGGACTGTGACCTCCCCTCTCCCCCTCTGCCCTGGTTGCTCTATTACACTAGTTTCCTTTGATACAGTCGGTGACACAGACTGGTTGCCATGACATGAACCCTAGAACATCGTTGGTCTATGAGCACGATTGCTAGTAGTGGCATGACACGCACATGCAATTGCGTACACCTAGTTGCAGAAACTCAACCTTGGTGACTGCATTGCTCTTGCAAGGAGACTTGCCATCATGACGCAGGAGCCCAGTGTCTGACTAGCTGGGGGGGGGGTGGAGAGTGAACACACTGCCCAGCAGGCGTTATGGTGTGCCATGCCTCGTTTGTGGTGTTTGTGCGATTGCTTACCGCACTTCTGCGTGCAGTCACTGCATTCATTTGCCAAATGAATGCATGTGTGGACAGCTGGACGTTGCAGCGATCATCTCAGCAAGAGTATTGCTGCATGGCTGGCTGGCTGTGGCACCAGGTTGCTGAACTTGTGTAGCATTCATGCCTCACTGTTTGTTAGTGGCATAAAATGCACTGTTGTGCCGTCTTGGCAAGTTCTCAGCAACCACCCACTGGGGGGTGCTGCATTTTGCTGGCAGCGTTGCTATTGATCATGCATTCTAGCTCAATGTGTCTCACCTATGCCTAATGAGTCTTAATTAGGCTTGGGCGAGGCAGCAGCTGTGAATTTTGTGGGCCAAGCAAGCGCATGTGTGTGGTGGCTGCACGTTTTACTGTTGGCGTCCGTGCCCCACTGTGAACATTGGATTGCTTTCTAATAGATTTGTTGCAATTATTACACGTTCAGCATTGTTGAGGGTTTAGTCTCCAGTCTGATTTGTGATAGGCGTCAGTGCCCGACCGTGTAAGCCATATACAGGAAATAGGAGGCTTTCAGTGTGCAATGGAGGCTGTAGCCTGTCCTATGTATGCAGTACAAGGGATGCTGTCTGAGTGCAAAGGATCTGAGTAGGGCGTAGGCCACTGCTGAACCCCGATGCTATACCCCCTAGGAGGCGATAGGAAACAGCTGTTGACAGATTTGCACTGCTGCTAGCGCAAATCTGTCAATAGAGCTGCTGCTGTGCTAGCGTGACCGTGCAAAGCATGCCTAGTTTTGCAAGAACGTTTCTCTGAGACAAAAAGCAGAGCCCAGCATGCCTACCAACTCAGCTAAGTCACTATTGAATAGCAGGGTACACCCTGAGTGACCGTCTCACACCACCACCCCACATTGAGGGGGTTCTAGGGGGTTCTAGGGCGGTCTGCCCCTCAATCAAAAGGACAAAGGGTGGTGCTTGTGATCAGTAATTTCCGCTCAACAGAGTTGGGCGCGGTGCCGATGGCCGAAAGGCTATGGCTTATCTGGTAACAATCATCATCATCATCATCACCACCACCATCAGCAGCAGCAGCATCACCACCACCCCACACCAGCCCAACATGAGCCCACCTGCCCTCGTTACCAGCCTGCCAAACCACAACCCCAAACACAATGAAACAACACCAGCCCAGGGGGTAGCAGAGACAACATGGGCTGGCACCAAGCACAGCAGGCACAGGCAGCTTATGACATGAGTGCAAAACAGCATCCCTGAGGAAGCACTGAGGAAGCACTGGTGATGGAGAACGTGTCATTTGGCATACTAAGCAGGTGGCACACGCATGTGAGACAGTAACATATACTCATGCGTAAAGAGGGCAGCTAGGCACCCCACAAGGATCCGTGCCCTGCCACAGCTCGGTGGTCCAGGACTGCACCACATCTCCAGAAGCCCTGGCAATGTAAATTCTAACTATTAGTGCTTGGACCTACCACAAGAATTCCGCCGGAGGCCGATCTCCTAGGGTCAAATTATTCAACATGTACAATTTGCACTCTGCACTCTGCAACTTGAGACACTCTGCAATGTACAAATACGTTTAGGCACGAACTAAGACGCCGCTTTTGTACAGCAGCAGCACAACCATGCCACCTATGAGGACAGATATCATCACCACCACCTTGAGATTCTCTGTGCCCCAACCAACACCTCGGTCCAACAGCTGACCAACTCGGTCCAACAGCTTAACAAGCCACCGTTGTGACAACCAGGGCTGTTTCAGCTCCAAAGCTGTCACCGCAGCTCCCCAGACACCCCACAACCCCAACCAGCCAAAAAAGGGGGTTGGTGTCAGAGCTGCCCAACCATACTTCAGCATGGAAGTGATGAGCAGCACCACAGTCACCATCACCACCAGAAAGGGTGGGACCCAGCGCAATACAGGGAAGTCCCCTGCGAAACATGACAAACTCAGTTGTCATAGTTCACATGGGCTCATGCAACTGCCGTTGGCAAGATGCTGAACAGCGATGGCAGCAGTGGCTACTTCATGGCACCGGCAGCCACACCAAACAACCTGCTGGCTACGCTGTTACATGCAACACCCACACCACAGAAACACAGAATGCAAGTGAGCCTGCATGCCAATATGCTTGATGACTGGGCAGTGGGTGTGGCCTTAATGAGACTTGACATGGCCATGGTTACTGCCAAGAGCCAGTTTAGTCAACACACGCACTGCCGCACAGTAAACGTCCATAATATCATCCATGGCAGTGCGCATCTTGGGCCCACCTGCATTACAAGCAGGCAAGGCAGCAGGGGCAGGTGATTGCGGGAACAAGGGTGCATGTTGGAGGCACCACCGCATGACACGCAGCAGGGAGTCATGAAGGGTTCATGCACAGGGGCGGACAACGCAGCACAGAACTGACCAAAAAGCAGCTTACACGGGGCATGCAGTGCACGCCCCAACATGTGAACCGCAGATGCCTTGCTGATTCTGATCAGCTGCAGATGAGCATGAGGGTAGCTACCAAGTAGCGGCAGGTGGTGCCGCATGCAGTGCTCTAAACAAGCACGACTACTGGGGCATGGGCTTTAGCGGCTGTCTTTACAACGGTAAGCAACGCTGGTTTGGCAGCCTTGCAAGCACATGCATGACTCACCTGCTGCTGCTGCTGCTGCTGTGGCACGAGAGAAGAAGCCAGGTGGGGAGCCGTGAAGTGCACATGCAACAAGGACACACGGGCAGGGCGATGTTCAGCAAAAGGTCAAACAAAGAAGCTGGCAGCATGAAAAGCACAGGGGCATGCAGCACACATGAGCATGCAGAATGGTGCTGCAGAGGCTGCTTGTTATTTCAGGAGTGTTCAAGCATGCCTCATGACACTGCTTTACAAGCATAGTGTAAATCACCCTAGCAAAGTGCTGCTTGGTGGGCACTTGCAGCGTGTGATAACCCAGCTTGCATGATCAAATAGATTCATAGTCTACCCAGTGCTGCTGTGGCAGTTCAAAATGCAGCAACCATTTCATGGGACAGGCAAGTAGTCCTGCAGAAGAGTTTGCAGAAACTGCTGGCATGCGCCACAGGCGGCCGCTGCATGCTGACATTTCACCACGGCATTTAACTCCAGCGCTCACCTGGTGCTGTTGTTGTAAAGCACGGGCCACCAAGGAACAGCAGATGATGGCGCATGCATGGGAGCAAGGCAGGGCAGCATGTGCAGCACAGGTCAACATCAGTTTTGTATGCAACGAGCATTACTGTATGCATGGATTCAGGAGTGCAGGATGATAATGTGGCACTCTTGTGTTGTCTTTTGGCAGCGCAGAGTGCACACATATCAGCCTGTGCGCAGTGTGTGAAGTGCATGTTGCATTTGAGAGGGCACAGTTTTGTTGCGGGTATTTTATGTTGCAGCAACAACGCCGGCTGCAGCCAAACATTCATGTGGGATGCAAACAATAGTATAATATGATGGGTAACAGCTGGCGCACATGTCATTTTGTCTTTTCTGTGCGGGCATACAGTGCATGCCTGGCCTACTGCTCCTGTTCAAGGAAGGTCAGCAGGGCAGCTGGGCACAGTGTGCGGTTTGGGGAGGGGGGAGAAGGAATACAGCAGAAAGGCATATGCATTGTCAGTCAAGAAACTTGCACAGGGGGTGGGCATCCAAGTATGGCAGGCACGCACATGGCACGCCGCAGTATGCATTATCAGCAAGGACATAAGCAGGCAATGTGTGCATTGAGTGGGTCGCATGCATGCAACAAAATTCCTGCGGCAGCACTACATTGCATGTCACTCGCAGGGACTGCTCTTGAGCTTATGCGCATGACTGGCAGGTTGGCCATGACCACTGGAGGTCAGCACCCTTGCAGGCTGTGTCTCACCTGATTGCTGCTGCATCCACAACAGTTTCTGCCCCTCCAGCGCTGCCAAGCGCTGCTGTAGTGCCACCTTCTCATCCCCAGTGGCTGCCCGCTTCTCCTCTTTCACCTCGCTTATTTCACTCTCTAGTGCCTGTATCTTCTGCTCCACTGCTGCAGCCATTCTGCTTCCTGCAGCACAACCAAGTCCATGGATGCACATTAAAATGCATCTTTACGCATTTCAATGTGAAATTTTATGCGTTGTGGGCTCCTGCAGGAGTGCTGGTGGGCTGCTGCAACGTCGATGGAAGCCTGAAGAGCAGTCACGCACCTAACACTGTCCTTGGATTCAAGTTTCACCTTTACGCTTATAAGGGCCTAATTAGGGCCTCCAAACACGTTCCCAGTCTTCTGTCTGACAGTTCCGTGTGAAACAAGAGGCAGTGCACTCACTGCTTTGGATAGGACACGACAGAAAAAATATGGCGGACCATGACCTACGGCAGAACACGTCTTAACGGTGCCTAGATGCTAGTGTATGTTGCTGCTGCTTTGGCTTATGCTGCCAGCCGTGGATGGACAGTAAAACATACTACTGAAGAAGCTGAACGTGGTGTGCTTCAGTGGACATCCAATCGAAGGCTCGGATGTTGCGCAAGGCACGATAAAGACGAGATGCCATCTGACAAGACGAGATGACACATTCGCAAACTGCAATTTTATACCGCAAATTCGCCGCAGTAGATACACATGAATCGTGGCTATAGGCATTCATGCAGCGAGTGCAAAGCAAAAAAGCAGCAGCTGCTGGCTGGAGCTATGCACTAAACACTTTTTGCCCACCTCTGCTGATGCATCAAAAAACTGCCAGCTGCAAGTTCCCCATTGCAACCCACACATGACATGTATGCATCAAGGCTTACATGCAGCACCTGCAATGGCACAGCTCGTATGGCTGCCCTGATGTGCACACCCTGCTGAGGTACTTGCGATCTTCATATTCCCACACGTCCCTCGCGGTGGGCAGTATCTGCTTTGGGAGCTGGCTGCTCTGATTCTACACAATCGACTGCAAGGCTGGAAGAAGGTCGACACAGCCTTTGCAAAGTCCACCACAGCGCCCAGGCACACACCAGACATGCAGTGGGCAAAAACACTATGGTCAAAGCAAATCCACAAGTCATCCACAAGTCATCCACAGCAGACCATCCACAAGCCATCCACAACGGGCTAGGGCCCTCCACAAGGCCGTCCACAACCGGAACGGTCCACAACCGTTGTGGATAAGCCTCGATCGCGTGTGGATCATGTTGTGGATTGTGCAACTGAGCCTCGAATCACTGCTTAAACACGTTTACATATACAATATATGAGTTGTAAATAATGTTCCGTCGAGCTTGTGCCCGTACGCGAGCACAGCGAGCAGCAGCAGCAGCAGCAGCAGCAGCTGCAGCTGCTAGCATGCCATCGCCGCTGATGCTGCAGCTGCAGGATGATAATAAAGGATATCAACATGTGCTGGTAGTCCATGCTGATGTTGATACCAAAGGACAACAAGCAGCAGTAGCAGCAGCAGCCAGCATGCACGTCATCCCTCCTGCTGCCACATTAAGACAGAGGACAGCATGCTTGGGGTGAAGTGCAAAGCAATGCAGTGTCCACAACATGTAACCATGTCAACTGTTCATATCACAAGGTACGTCTGCCAGACATCCCTCCAGGCACACCCTGCATGTGCTTGCGCTGATGCTCCACAATACACACACTAGCTGTACAATAGCATGTTCAAATGTATGTGCCGCACAGACTCCTCCGCTTAGTCCCTAAGCCTCGCTGGCTTCATACGTGCTCGCTTCGCCCTGGATCCGTCTTCCACTTCTCCTGTTGCTGCAGCTGCTGCTGCTGCTGCTGCTGCAGCACCACATACTGCTGCCTCCTGCAGCTCGCACTCAGCTGCTGCTGCCTCCGCTGCTGCACCATCTGATGCTTCCTCCTGCAGCTCGCTATCCCCATCCCCACTGTCTGCTGCATCCTCCTCCTCCTCCTCGCTGCCGTCTGCTGCACCACCGGATCCCCATCCATCATCACTGCTGCTGCCCCCACCCAACTCAGCACTGTCCTCATCCGACAGCTTGCGCTTCCGGCCCTTGCTGCCACCTGCACTGCCGCCCTTGCCGCCCTTGCCGCCCTTGCCCTTGCCGCCCTTGCCGCCGGCCTTCTTGCGCCTGCCCTCAGGCTTGCCTGCACCACCCCCTGTGTCACGCGGCAGACGGCCGACTGGCTTCTCGGCACCTGGCGGGCGGGCAATCTGCTTGTCGCTTGGCGGCACACCAGCCTCAACAGCAGCAGCTAAGGCAGCCTGCAGCAGCAGTCGCAACAGCCAGCACAACAGTGAAACAGGGTTGATTCCCAGCATAGGACCTGCAGTGCAGGTGCGCACCTGCAGGACAACAGGGACATAACATGCACTTGAATCAGATGCAGACGAATGCCACGGCCTACAAATACCTTGCATCCGCATCCGCAGCAAAGCGCCAAAATTGCTCCCAATGCAACCAACTCATGACTGTGCAATACTGTCCACAACACAACATCCAGCTGCAATTTCTTTGATCATACGTTGACAAGGCAAGCTCACCCCCATGTTCTCTACCAGCAGCGTCTTGACAGAGCTAGGAGAGAACCCAGAATTCTCCAGCACCTCCTTGTACTGCAAAGCATCTGCAAACTCAGCAGCACCCTGCTCACGGGCAGCAGCAGTGTTAGGCGGTGCAGGCGTTGCTGCTGCTGCTGCTGCTGCCAGCTGCTGCTGCCGCTGCTGCTGCCAGCTGCTGCTGCCGCTGCTGCTGCGATGCTAGTCTGCTGGAGCGCCTAGACGCGCCATCATCTTCAGCTTCTGTCGCTGCTGCTGCTGCTGCTGCTGCTGCAGCTGCCTGTACACCGTCCCCAAGCGTCATATCAACTGCTCTATCCACTACTGCTGCAACAAGCAGGACACCGCAACCGGACCCTCACTGTCGCCTGCAGCTGCAGCGTCCACGTCCATGTCCTGCGGAGCGCTGCGAGGTGCGGGATCGACCAGCGGGCATTTTTCAGGGCCATGGTAAAGGTTGAACTGCGTTTTCTGCCGCGGGTCTGGCCGCTGGCACCTTCTACAATTTCTCGTCAACTCCTTGCCGTTTGTGTCAAAGACGACGACAGCTTTGTCAAACTCGGTGCCTTTGGCGCCTTTCTCAATCATATGAACGTCACGGAATACACATAGCTGGCGTGTGAGAGCTGAGCCAGAGAAACAGAGGGAAGGCCGGCAGCTAGTAGAGTGGGTGCTTGCGCACTCGAAAGCAACATTGATGCGGTATCAAAACTAAATTATATGCAGGTGGGCTTAGGATGTGTGTGGCCTCCTGATGGATGCTGCAAGGGCAGTGTAACTAGTTACTGACAGTCAGTGGGGGTCTCTTGACAGGCCCACTTCATGTCTGCCTCATGCTGACATAAATCCACCATGCAATCATTGGCTTATGCACATATGTTGCACCGAGCACTTGCAAAAGCGGTTTGCATGGCTTCCACATCATGTGTGAGTTGCTGTGTCTGGAGGCATCCTGAAGCTGCAGCTCCGCTCATGTTCCCCCTGAAAAACTAAATGTAAGATGGTATGAATAGATATTTTTGCATGAAGAGGGGGGCTAATGGCTTCCTTGCATTGTTCCACAAGCCAGGGCAAGTACCATCCACAGCATGGTCCTGTGGATGCTGGATGGGGTGCTTGTGGATGAGTTGAGGACATTCTGTGGATGCTTTTTGCCATAGTGAAAGGGCACATAGTCTGGGTCCCTGTACACCTACCTAGGTTTTCTGCAGGTGGAGCATCAACCACAGCAGGGCAACGGCAGCGGCAGCACACTGAAAGTGAACAGCTACAACAGCTATAGTGACTCACCTTTTGGAAGGGTGGAACCATTGACATGCAGTCACAAGTTGCCTGGATTGGTGGGTGGGTGCAGATTCAAATAGAGCATGGGTAACTTCGCTGCAGATAGGGTTGGCAGGGGGCCATTGTTGCCACTAGAAACTGCCATTATCTGGTCGAACTGGGGTGTGCTGTATCCAACTGGACAGTTCCTGACCACAAAATGTCGGTCTCTTGTCTAGTTATACAGTGGCAGATGACTGTGCTTGAATGCACAAGCCACTCCTGTGAGTGTGTGTGTGTCTCATTGGAAATGCAGACGTATAGGGAAACTCCATTTGTGTCAGGGTAAATCCTCCCAACCTGCACATGGCCCATTCAAGTACCAGCAGTGCTACTTGAAAGATGGGCCAGTGTATGTTGAGATCAGCAGCATGACAACACTTTTGCTAGCACCAAATGCTCAATTTACACTCTGCTTAGTAGTTCAACTGTCTGACAGCAGCTGTTTTGTGATCCACGGTGGCAAGCCATCTACCAAGGAGGCAAAGTTAGCGCATTCCGCTGCCAAGCCAGACTTCCGTGCAATGCTCACAAGGTTCAAGACCAATCTGCTGGTTCTGCAATACTGGCAAGGCGAGCTACTGACTGCACTGGTGGAGGTCAAGTGAGTTGCTGAGGGGTCAGGGCTGGGTTTATGTTTACGCCAACCAAAAGGGACGACGCGCTGCAGGTCACTTTGACAACATTTATCCACAGAAATCAGGTGGGTGCACACACAGGGTATTGATGCATTAGCAACAAGCTTTACTGTTGTGGGCAGTGCTCAAGCTGCAAGGTGTGGGGCAGTTGTAGTGACAGTGCGCTGTATCATGGCACCCATGTAGCAGCAGCTAGTTTCTGTCGCAGCGAAACTCATTGCCACAGATTGAGCACCAAGTATGCAGCCGTCACCAACACTCTTACCAGTTTGAGGGGTGTGGCTCTGTCGTCCCTCAAATCATAAGCAAGTGTTTGAGCTGTAGCGCTTTCCCTCATCCACAGAGTGGCTGGCCAGCATGGCACTAACACCAACAAACCCAACTGGGTAGCATGTTTCTGCAGGGGAGGGAGATACACGGTTATGTGTGTTTAGCTGGTATGATCACCATGTGGGGGAGGGGCTTTGCAGTTGGCCTTGATGCTGTGTGCTGACATTAAAATTACTGACACATGCAGCATGCACAAGGCCTCTGCATAGAGGAACAAGGGCCACCTTCTGCCTGGCACAACAACCCAAGTGTCACGGCAATCTGCACATTAACACACCAGCCCATGCCTCACCTGCAGCGAGTGCCGCTGGTCATAGCCGCTTAGCAGCCGCAGTTTGAGCACAATACGAGCAGCAGGACCCTGCTTAGACTTCCTAGGCTAAGTGTGAGAGAGCCAAAACTCTGGCTTGCTTGTAGCACCACTGGAAGTGCCTGCCAGTGCACTGCCACTGCTACCTTCCCTGCTGCCACCCTGCATTCCCAGCTACCACCCCTGCTGCTTCTGCTCTCATCTGCAGCTCCTGAACTGTCACTCTCGCTGTCTGCATCACTGCTCTCGCTGCTGCTGCTTGCGCTGTCACTGCTGCTGCCAGCCATTTGCTGCTTCTGATGCAGCAGGTACCTGGTTGGCAGCATGCTCTGAATGTCCCCTGCAGTGGGCACTTTCCAGCAGTTGGAAGCCTGTTGCACATGCTGAAAGTCATGCTGCTGGTACCTCTTGGGAGCTGCCTTTGCTGTCTTAAAGTGTCGTACACCCAGCAGCCGGCCACTCACTGCGCCCCTAGCAAACCAGCTGGCTGCCATGCAAAATGCAAGCGTCCTAGTGGGGCAAAACAGTGACAGCGCTGGATGCAAGATGGGCTTCTGCAGATCTAGCCAGTCTACCGCACTGCCGCCATTGGAATTGCGCTTTACCTCATGCTGCTTGCACTTGGGCACACGGATGCACAGCACTGCACCAGCCGTTCTGAATGCTTCCAGCACCTCATCTATGTGGTACTGCTGCTGCTGCAGGCTGTGCAGGACTACAGCAGCAAGAGGCGTGCTGTGGCCACTTGGCAGCACCAGGAGGAAGCACTCGAGGTGATACAGGCTGATTTCACTGGTCTGCCAAGGTTAATGCAACCCCTGAAAAGCCAAGCTGGCAGCACAATGCTCCACCGGTTGATCTGTGCCAGGATGCTCGGTGGCACGTATCCTGGTGCACCCCTGTTGGTGAGCAGCAGGTGAGCAAAAAAAGCAGCACAGGCAGGCGCGAAGTTGTTAGTCATGCCATTCTGGTAAGAGCCAGCCAGACATGAAGCCGGGGTAGCGTTGCAGCGCTCAAAACGGCTCTCTGCATGATGATTCACAGATGCTAGGTAGAATTTTATGCAGATTATGGGGCTGCATATAACAGGAACACACCTAGGGGCTGGAAGATCAGGTACTGTAAACAGGGACAGCTGCAAGCCTGCTAATGTTCCACAAAAAACCCTACACTAACACCTACCATTTCTGCAGGCCTGCCAACTGGCTGAGCAACTCATGCCAGGCGTACACCAGAAGCAGCTGCGTGGTCTCAAATGTGCGGATGCAGCCCTGTGGCTCTCTCTTGAGGGTGCCTCGTGCGTTCAGCGCAGCCCCCATGTCACTGACAGCGCCATCTGGTAGTGGGGAGTGCAGATCAATGCGCAGCTGGTCACCGGTCACCTTGACTGTCGTTGGAGCACAGTCAATGCCTGCAGCGGCCAGCAAAAAACAGCGGCAAACACTTCAGCATTCATACAAAAAAGGGCGTGCACCCCACGTATACTCTCAATGGGGAATTTAACCACACCACTGTGCTTATGGCTCTCTTCTTCCCCATTGCAGGATCCCCAGACAAGGCCAGAAACAGTGCTACACCTCACCTGGCATCAGTGCACGCCCAAACAGGAGTCTGAAGCCAGAGCGGCCAATGGACAGTGCATTGTTCAGGCTGGTTTTGCGCTGGCCTTGCAGCTGCACGCAGCCCAGCAACCTGCAGCAGAGGCAGTAAACACAACAAAACAAAATGCAATCTTGGATCTGCTGCCAGCATTCAGGTATGGTTCGCAATCCTTAACCCCCGAGTACAGTAACCGTATAAGCCTTGTGCTGGTATCCTCAGCAGCAGTGCCAGCATTACAGGGCAGCATAAAATATGCCTTTTTTGGAAAGGCCTTGCATGACCCAGCATGACCCACCGTGACCCAGCATGACCCACTGGTACTCAGCAGGGGCCAACATGAACCGGCAGGACCCCATTTCAATAACAACAGGACTGACCTGGATGTCATGATGTCAGCCTCAATGGTCAGGGGGTCGTCGGTGACAGATATGAGCTTCAGCAGTGTGCCAAGGTGCTGCTTAAGGTTTCGGTTCTCTCTAAGCTCCAGGAACTTCTTGTGGCTGGGATCTTGTGCAGCAAAACATGCCAAAGCCTGCTTGACTGCTGATGGGCTCAGGCTTACTCTGCTGGCTGCGCTGCTGTTGCTGCTACTGGAACTGCCATCCGCCGCTTGTGCCACTGCAGTGCCTTTTGCTAGAACAAAGCGCCACAGCGGCACACCAACTATGCACACCCGGCGAGCCTGCTGTTTAGCCAGCGTGGGGTTGATCAGCATCCGTGAGCCACGCACACGGGGGGTGGACAGCACCTGCAACAGGCAAACAACAAAGGTGAGTTGAAAGCAAGGTCCCAGATGGCTAATCTTGTGTTTAGGGTACAGGTTACCGTGCAAGTCTGGGCATTCTCAGCGCACCCAAGCCAGCATTTCATGCAAATGTTGGTGTCATGAACTGTTTTGCCCTGGCATCAGGCTCACTGGAGGTATCCCAAAACCAAGTCCTGAGCTGTTTGTTGCCTGGACTCAGGTAAAACCAAAAATTGGAGGTGGCACTTGACCCAATTTCAGACGTTTTAGTATATATTAAATGTGCAAACTGCCACCACCCAGCACCGGTCTTAGCTGCAGACCAAACCAAGTCCTGAGCTGTTTGTTGGCTGGACTACGATAAAGCCAAAATTGGAGGTGGCACTTGACCCAATTACAGACGTTTTAGTATATATTAAATGTGCAAACTGCCACCACCCAGCACCGGTCTTAGCTGCAGACCAAACCAAGTCCTGAGCTATTTGTTGCCTGGACTCGGATAAAGCCAAAAATGGAGGTGGCACTTGACCCAATTACAGACGTTTTAGTATATATTAAATGTGCAAACTGCCACCACCCAGCACCGGTCTTAGCTGCAGACCAAACCAAGTCCTGAGCTATTTGTTGCCTGGACTCGGATAAAGCCAAAATTGGAGGTGGCACTTGACCCAATTACAGACGTTTTAGTATATATTAAATGTGCAAACTGCCACCACCCAGCACCGGTCTTAGCTGCAGACCAAACCAAGTCCTGAGCTGTTTGTTGCCTGGACTCGGATAAAGCCAAAATTGGAGGTGGCACTTGACCCAATTACAGACGTTTTAGTATATATTAAATGTGCAAACTGCCACCACCCAGCACCGGTCTTAGCTGCAGACCAAACCAAGTCCTGAGCTGTTTGTTGCCTGGACTCAGATAAAGCCAAAACTGGAGGATCTTACTTGAGCATCACTTCTGCCTGCAAAACTCAACAGTGTCAACCTTCACACAACATAAACAATGTACTTCAAAGACATGCAGTGCGTGGTTCTCGGTTGTTGCAAAGGCAGCAATTTTACAAGCAGAACCGGTTCAAAGGTTGCACAGCCTGCAGATTCTCAGCGTATTTGCATTTTTTGACATGGCATACACTTTTTCAGTAGTGGTGCATGTATTGAACAAGGAAACGTGGGCATCACATGACAAGACTCTCACCTTATACATAAATCTCACCACCTGCTGTGATCCAGCAGCGGCAGCTGGTATCTGCTCAGGCAGCCCAGGCAGCCTAGGCAGCCACTCATCATCGCTGGTGCATCCACCGTCATCATCCTCATCCCCCTTTTCAGCAACCTGCACAGTCACCCTGGCGTTCGTGCTGACCGCCTGTCTGCGTGGCTGCCTGCATGCTGTTGCTGCTGCTGCTGCTGCTGCAGGTGCCGCAGGTGCAAGTGGCGGTCCCTGTGCTACTGGCGGTTGCTGTCCCCCCAACTGCACTGGCTGCCAGCCTGGCGGCAGTGGTGGTGGTGCAAAGCTCACCCCTGGCACCCCCCAGCCTGGCGCAGGAGCTGCAACTGCTGGCCAACCACACGGCATCATCATCATAGGCATGGCAAGTGCATAGTGCCCACAGGTTGGTCCTAAAGGGTATGCTGCTGCTGCATGGGCTGCTGGGTGGTTGGGCACTCCGTATGGGTGTGCAAAGGGTACCATGAATGGCCATGGTACTGTTGGGCAGGCTGTCTGGTTGGGCAACTGATGTGGTTCTGCACTTGGTCTCATCAGAGGCCAGGGCATGTAGGCAGATGCTGTTGCTGGGGGCACATTTGGTGGCAGGTATGGTTCTGCATATATTCCTGCTTGCTGCTGAGAATGCTGTTGCAGTGGTGGTGGTGATGATGTCTGCATAGGAACTGGCTGCTGCTGCTGGTCACCAATGTCATGCTCTGCTCCTGCAGCAGTTTTGCTACTAAAGCTGCTGCTGCTGCTGCCGCCACTGTTGCTCAACAGGTAAAGCTGCTTTGCTGGCCCAGCAAGAGCCTGCAGGGCCTGCTGCACTGAATTTGGACCAACAAGCCAGGCTTCAGCAGCTTTGTTCGCTGCAGCCGCACAGCTGCCAAACATGCCAAAGCGCCCGCTAGCCACCGTCACTGTGAACAGCTCAGATCCCATACGCTGGTAGAGCTGTTCCGCAACCTGCTTGCTGGCAGTGGGTATGCGCTTGAGGCGCTTGTATGTGCTCCAGCTGTAAATGGCAAGGCTGCCGGGCAGCGGGGCATCCTCAACTTGCAGCTGCACCTGGCGCAGCATGCCTGGCAAGACGCCACCTAAACTTTTGATGGTGCCGCTGAATAGCCCCTGAGTAAAATGAGGATCCTGCCCTTCACCGTACAGGGTTTGTGGCATTTCCACAACTAGCAGCTGGCCCAGTGAGAGGCGCTGCAGCTCAATGCAACCCTGACACTGCCATTCATCATCTTCAGGAATGGCTGGAAGACCAAAACAGCCCAAGTGAAAACCTTGGCTGCAGGCTTCGCACATCACCATGGTTTCTGGTGCTTCCTGGCTGCCACATGCAAGGCAGGCTGTCTCAGGGTGGATGGGGTCTCCCACACACCCCTCTGAGTCACTCATGATGGTCCTGCATGGCATTCAGCAAAGTGGGGATGCATATTCAGGCACATGTTGGCCATTATTTTTGTTTTGATGCAGCAGGGCAGCATGGTGAGACAATGCTGAGAGTTAACATTGTCTAGCAGCATGCTGGTGCACCCCTGCATCGTTGTGCTAATTTGTGATGGCTTCTGCACTTGGCATTGCGTGGAAACAAAATGCATTTGTGGATTGCTGTACATTACAGCAGGAGCTCAGCAAGAGGTACTGATACAGAGTTTTGCGTAGCTCTCACACACTGTCAATGGCTTGCAGTGTTGTCGATGTGTTAATAATGGGGCATTGAACTGCATCGCGTGCCATCTTGGCAAGTTCACAGCAGACCACACATTATGTGATGCCTTTTGCTGGCAGCGCTGTTGCTGATTGTGCATTCTGCTCAATGTTTGCTCACCCTAGATGAAAATGTCCTTGAATAGTCAGTGAACGAGGCATGCAGCAGCGATGTGAGTGGCTGCAGCAAGCACTTGTGTGTGGTGGTGGTGCGTTCTGCTGTTGTAGTCCGTGCAGCATTGTGAACATTGGATGGATTTTCAGTTACATTCAAGCACACGTTCAGCTGTCGAGGGTTTAGTCCGCAGTCTGTTTTGTGTTAGGCGTCATCATGTTACCCATTAAGCCATAGCATCAACGCCATCGGCCCCGCGCCCCTCAGGAGCGGAAGAAAGAGGGAGCACTGCTCCATTGTGTTTGCAATTATCACGCACATCCCAAGCTTGGACAAGATACTCAGCAATGCTCCTAGATATCACTCGGCACACCCCCCTACTACCCCAAATATCATCAGAAACAAAACGCAACAATTTAGTGGATGCATCAGTCAACGACAACACATTGCGCAATTTTTCAGCGCCGCCAGCAACATCACGCAAAACAGACCGAATTTCATCAAGCATAATATCCCTCTGAGCAGAAGTAGCGGGACAATCAAACATCAGATGTGACAAAGACTCAACACCCTGACCACAAGCAGGACATGCTGTGTTAGAATCAGCTCTGCTGCCGCCATAACGACTGGTACGCTCATGCACGCAAAGACAGCCCATTCGAACACGCATCAGCAACTCAATACCACGCGTTGGCGCACCAGAACACAAAAAGGGCCTAGCCCTTTTAAAACGCATGGCATCAGCATGTGTAGGGTGCACATGCGTGATGTAACGGCTCAAAGTAGAGTGCTGCAGTGATTCACAAACAATTCTGTCTGCATGCAGCTTCCTGACCTGACGGTTGATGTGATTCTTGCACGCATTAGCTCGATCAGCCGCCGCCTCAACATCCACACCATACTTGCAAAGCAAACTCTGCACATACTTATGCCAAGGTGTCACCGCAACAGCACCACTAGGGCGCTTCCACTCAGCTGAGAAAACCTGACGTGGCAAACGCGAATTCTGCATACGCTGGACCCTAAAGTAATACTCCATCGCCCTCTGATGAAGCCACATGTGCAATGGCTTCACACCCCATTCAGCCAGAACAAGTGAAGTGCAAGGGCGCTCCTTGCCACAACGCATTGAGCACTTGATGATGTCAGTCTGCACTTTGTCAATCTGCTGCTGTCACCTGCTGCCATGAGAGTCCGCACACGCATATTCTGATGCAGGCGGTGCACCACAATGTGCGGCCATAGTGTTGGTGACTGGTTGAGTGCAGCATTGACAATCTGACCACGCGTGCCGCGTGGCACCGCAGGTAGCACTTGCCTGAAGTCACCACCAAACACCACCACCTTGCCACCAAACAGCTTGTGCTCATTCGCTGGATCAACAGTCTTCATTATGTCGCGCAGCATGCGATCAACAGCCTCAAAGGCATGCCTGTGCACCATGGGCGCCTCGTCCCACACAATCAAGTCTGCAGTCCTCAGCAGCTGAGCCACAGCGCTCTGCGCAGACACATTGCACGTTGATTCTGCATGCAGATGCACTACAGGAATCTTGAAGGTGGAGTGTGCAGTGCGCCCGCCAGGGAGCAGCAGAGCAGCAATGCCTGATGATGCACTGGCAAGAGCAACGTTGCCCTCTGCACGCACAGCGCACAACAACGTTTCGTACAGAAAGGTCTTGCCTGCCCCTCCCAGCCCATAAACAAAGAATGCAGTGCTGCCGTCCTCACTCCTGCCCTGCACAGCCTGCACGACAGTGTCGTACACGGCACGCTGTTCGGCATTCAGCTGCGGCAGCATGGCATCACGTCTTGCCTGCTGCTGCAGCACAGGGTAGCGCTCAAGGTGTTGGGCAACAATGCCCTGCTGCGGAGCAAACTGCTGCTGCAGCGCTGGCATGCCAGGGATGTTGGCAATGCGCTTGCTCATGTGCAGCAGCAAGCCATCTAACAGCCAAAGGCACTGCTGCTCTATCTCCTCATCCAAGTGGCGTGCAGGTTGCTGCCTGCGCGCCCTATGCAGCAGATCCTGGCACAAATCACCCTTATACGCATTCCACAGCGCTGCAGCATCAGCCACATCATTATATGCCAAAATTGAGGCAAACATACTCCGCAGGCAATGCAGCATGCGGTGCCCAGCTGCTTCCCGCATGCACTGCCTCCACTCCCCATCATTCTGCAGCAGGCCGCGCGCTGCACATGCAGCCTTGAAGGTGGAATAGGGTTGTTCATGCCCTGGCACCTTGCGCAGGTCCTCAAAGGAGGTCGCGCCAGGCACATGGCAGAGCAGCAACCGCAGATAAAACCTCTCACCCGCACTGGGATGCACGCTGTACATGCGCCCAATAGGTGTGAAGCCCGGTGGTGCACGTTGGCGCTGCTGCCATGCTTTATCTTTGGCATTCCACACTGCAATGCGGGGCAGGTCATGATACAGAGTTCCAAGCTGTTCAGGCTCCACAGGTGCAGCTCCACCAAGTGCTGCATGCAGATGGCTTGCAGCATTGTGCTCAGCAGGGGCAACCATGGGCTGTGTGACTGCTGCCTTGTACAACGGCTTGTTGTGCACACGGCGCCGTTGCTGCTGCATGCTGTTGTGCTCCCTGTCAGCAGCAGCTTGCTGCTCAGTGCGATTTGCACGGCGCTGTTGCTGCTGCATGCTGTTGTGCTCCCTGTCAGCTGCTCAGTGCGATTTGCACGGCGTTGTTGCTGCTGCATGCTGTTGTGCTCCCTGTCAGCAGCAGCTTGCTGCTCAGTGCGAATTGCACGGCGCTGTTGCTGCTGCATGCTGTTCTGCTCCCTGTCAGCAGCAGCTTGCTGCTCAGTGCGATTTGCACGGCGCTGTTGCTGTGCATCCTGTTGTGCTCCCTGTCAGCAGCAGCTTGCTGCTGAGTGCGATTTGCACGGCGCTGCTGCTGCTGCTGCCTGTTGCGCTCCCTGTCTGCAGCAGCACCACCTCATGTACAACGTAGATGCAATCTTCAAGGTATCAAAGTCGTGGAACGCTGTGCATGGTGGCTACAACTGCGACCGGACTGATCCAACAGCGTCGAACTCAGGCACCTGCCTCTCAGAAGCGGTTACAAAACGTAGCCTCCGTTGGACGCTGCAGTGTTTCTGATGACGGAGTTTGCACACGTCCCGGGGTTTAACGGCCAGGTCCTAAGGCGAGGCTTCTGCCTGACTGACTGACTGACTGACACTGTTCCTTTTAAAGACTAGCTGTTTCCCGTGGCTACGCCACTCGCCAACTACATCGAAGACAGGTGCTTCTGCTCGCAAGTGTCGTGGTTGCATGTACAACACTGACAGGCAACCTGCTTCCAACTCACCAGCAACTTGTAGCTGCAGCTCACAGTATATGACACATGCCAGGACACAAATGTTGATTTCCTCAAGCACAGTGTTCCAGCGCCGAGTGTGAAGCTCAAACCCCAACGCCCTGGAACAGCTCATGGTACACAGCGTTCTTTGTGTACACCCCAGCTGCAATAGCCTCTGTTGCCGCACGGAATCCGGTTCCTGTTCGGTGTGGTGGTGGTTGCAGCAACCGCGGCAGCGATGGCCAGCAAGAGCACGCTGCACACTGCCCACCGCCTCATAAACAAAGGATTAGAATTCATCCTGACTTCAGACAACATTCCAGCCAGCCGTTTAGACGGTGTGCGTGGTGGTCACAGCAGCAGCAATGGCACCAGCATGAAATGAAGCTTTTCGAAGCTCCCCTGGGGTTTAACGGCCAGGTCCTAAGGCGAGGCTTTGACTGACAGTGCTCCTTTATATAGACTAGCTGGACCCACTTACCCGCGTCACGCGGGTAGGACACAAAAGCTGGTTTGTCGAGTGGCCTTCTACGCTCACTTGGGACAAAGGCTTTACGCGCCCTGCATGGCTTCACGCTCCAGCCAGTAACCTGAAACGGTGTTACAACAGACAGCAGCAGTCGACCACAAAGAACATCACCCAAACATGAGCAACGGCGTGCATCACGAAAAATGTGTAAACACTCAGGTAAACACCTCGCGGTACACCACATTCTTGGTGTAGACACCTGCAGGCACCCCATCCTCAGCATCCCTCCAACCATTCACTACAAACACCTTGACAGCCCCTGGTCATCATCATCATCATGTTACCCTACCTACCTTTCGGCATCGGCACCGCGCCTCACCCTCTGGGGAGGCGGAAATTGAACGACTATTATTCTCTCTACTGGTGTAAGGTAGACCACCCAGACCCTTACACCCCTACTAGGCAGCATGTGGGAATCACCCCAGATGGTGGACTGCATACCTATTAGGGCTGGTATGTATATAGCCAGCAATCGACGGAGTCCTGCGGAGAGTCGCGAGGACAATGGCAGTATCCTTCCTTCGGCTTTCGCCGACCGTACCCCTGAATCCAGGGAAATACTGCCTTGGCTCAGAATCGAACCTGCGACCTCTCGGACACTAGTCGACCTTATCAGAATGATTATTATTATTATTATTATCATCATGTTACCCATTAAGCCATAGCATCAACGCCATCGACAGCCCCTGGTGACCCAACACGTGAGAAAGCCACATACAGCTGAATCACAACTTTTGTACACTGTGCTGGCTGCAGGTCTGCCATCAGCATCAGTATAAGCAAACATGTTCATCACTTTCTTGTTGATTAAGTCAACATCTACTGCCCTGGGGAGAACCCTGGCGGAGTAGGAGCCGCAAAAAGCCACCTGGAGGTACGACATCTGCCATCGCACCCTGCTGCGGAGCCGTGATGGGTGCTGCCTGGAAGGGTGGTTGAGGCTGTGGCCCAGCAGCAGCTGCCCTGCTGCTTGGCCCTGCTCCATCATCATCATCATGTTACCCATTAAGCCATAGCATCAACGCCATGATGCCAAGCTCCATGATGCTGCTGACTGTGCATGCCAGAATTATGGGAAGGCTGTTGGCGCTGCTGCTTGCGTCCACACGTCCACTGCTTGCTGCCAAGCACTGCGGCACCTGTCCTGCATCGCAGCTGGCCTGGCTGGCTCCTCCTCCCTGCCACGATCCGGCGAAGCCAGGTCCCCTACAAACAAAGCAATAATCAAACAACAAACGGACATCAGGTCACGGCTGGCCTGGCTGGCTCCTCCTCCCTGCCACGATCCGGCGAAGCCAGGTCCCTTGCTGCAATGGTGCCAGGAGTCGATCAATATCTAATGTGATGTTGAAGTGCAATCCAGAGAACGATGGTCTGCTTCGATCTGCTGCCTACCCTCCTCAGCCAAAGCTCGCGTCCTTTCCCTGGCTGCTGTCCTCTGGCTGTCCAAGTCCTCAGCGCTGCCAGGGGACATCAACGGCTGCTGCTCCATCGCAGGCACTGGCAGGAGCAGCAGCAGCCCCAGAAGGGCTGTCTGCCAGCAGCTGCAAAGCATCGCGTATGAGGCTGTGCAAAAAGCGCACGTAGGGGAACTCGATATCCCAGATTTCGTTTCTGCGGTCCGTTTGCTCAACGGGGCGTTCTGCTGCGAGCAAAAGGTTGTGCGAGCAGGGGACTGCAAAGCGCCTGCAGTACAGCGTCGAGGTGAATGCAATCAACCTGCATGAGAGCGAAGACGCAAAGAGCACGTATGCAGGCGCGGGCTACCTACCCTCCTGTTCAGCATCGCTCCTGCTGCGCTCTCTGTCCGCCTCTCTCCTCGCCTCCAGATCCCTTGCGCTGTCAGGAGTTGCAAAGGGAGGTTGTTGGTCGTCTATGGCTGCAACTTGCAGCAGCATCAGCAGCCCTATGAAGGCTGCTGCGTGGCCCCTGCCACCCATTGTTGAGGCCAAGGTGCAGCTCAGGCGCTGATTTCGCGGTCAGTGGGGTATTTCGATACGCTGATTACGATCCCAGCATTATTTTCTGCGTCCAGCGTTTCCAGGGGACATCAACGGCTGCTGCTCCATCGCAGGCACTGGCAGGAGCAGCAGCAGCCCCAGAAGGGCTGCCTGCCAGCACCTGGTCAGCATCGCGTATAAGGCTCCTCTGCAAAAGCGTAAGTACCGGCACTCGATATCCTTGATTTCGTTTCTGCGGTCCGTTTGCTGAACGGGGCGTTCTGCTTCGAGGTAGTGGTAGAGGTAGTGTCTCCAAAGCACTCGGTGAAGGTGCAGCTCAGGCGCTGATTTCGCGGTCAGTGGGGTTGCTCGACACGCTGATTTCGACTACAGCATTTGCTCGTGCGTGTATGAAGGCTGCTACGTGGCCCCTGCCACCCATTGTTGAGGCCAACTCGGTCAAGGTGCAGCTCAGGCGCTGATTTCGCGGTCAGTGGGGTATTTCGATACGCTGATTACGATCCCAGCATTATTTTCCGCGTCCCACGCTTCCTTCCTGCACTTTCGGTGCAACTGTCAGCTCGGGCGGGTTCACTGGCCCGGCTTTAGGTAGTCTTTGTAGTATAGATAGATTGATTGATGATTGATAGGTTTGATCAAACGTGGTGTCCTTTAGTTGTCGGTAGTTTTTACGTTTGCTAGTAGGTCCGTGACCATCAACTCTCTAGAGACTGACATTAAACGCCAGCCCGACCGTCTTTCCTACGGCCTGCAGCAAATTATAAGTTAGCGGTTAACAAACACTGGCGGTCAATCCTGTTGGCAAAGGGAGCAGCGGGGATTGCTGCTTGCCCAAACTTCCCCCATCACGGTGATTTCGGCTTCAAAACCCAAGAAAAATGTTCAAGGTATGTATCTTCGACGCGTGGCTGCATATGTCCCCTTGTAGTAGACCAATAGTAGGCCTGTAGTAGGCCAATAGTTCGCGGCCTGGGTTACGCACTAGCAGTGTGCGAAACCGCTGCACGTCCAATTGCCTCATGCCACACACGTATGTATCTGAACGCGCACCCACCTCTAGTTGCGCTACTTTGCCCTGCAGTGCCGCAGCTGCCCCAACCTGGCGGAGTACTTCGGCAGAGCCACAGCTGGCAGCACTGCCACTGCTGGCAGCACCAGCAGCAGCACCAGCAGTCGCAGCAGCACCAGCAGCCGCACAGGCCGTGTCAGGCGCCAGGTGTCCTGCTCTGCGCTGCTGATTCCTGTGGACCCTGTTGTCATTGGCGTGCTTGACAAAGCAGGCCAGTCCATCTCACACGAGATGGTTGTGGAGTCAGCGCTGCATGTTTCCGCAGCGCAGCGCTTTGAGTGCATGCAACGCTACCACAGCAGCGACGTCAAAACATTCCGCCTTCTTGATGCACCTGAACTCATCCAGACAGCCACACCCGTTGCGGCTGGCAGCAGCAGCAGCAGTACGCCAGTCAATTTCACTGCAGCAGCAGTGCCCGAGGTGGCAGCCTGCTATGCTACGCCATCAGAGGGAGTTGCAGAGTACCCAGACCTATCAAGAGAGATTGTGATGAGGATGACAGCTGCTGCCAGGGCTGCAAGAAACACCAGGTGAGCTGGATATGCAGGGATGATAAGCAGCATGATGCCGCGTCACCAGCAGCAATTGCTGTTGCAACAGCGCTTTACCTGGTTGTAAAAGGCATTGCCATTGATGCAGCGCTCAGTTTGCTGAAGTCCTGCTGCTTTCAAGCTCTGACAAGCTAGCTGGCCATCATGGCATCTGCACACTCTCTCTGCAACTCCTCTGCTGCTGCCCGCCTCGCCCTCTGCCTTGTGTCTGCTGAACTGCAGTGCCTCTGTTGCGCGCCTTACCCCACAAGCAGCGCCGACAGATGCCATCACAGCCAGCCAGCGCGCTGCTGCTGCTGCTGTCCTCGAGTGGGAGATCTGCGCTGCAGAGGTCACCGAGACGCTGAACGCTGAAAGCAGGCGCCGCAGGCGTGCCATGAAGCGTGCATACGTGAACGCAATGCGCAGCGGCAAGTGGCTGCTGACCAAGGCTCCAACAGCCGCAACGATGAAGCCGGATGTGGCAACCCCTGCTGCTGGTGCTTCGGTAGAAGCTTCCAGCGGTTAGTGTGCGGGAAGCATGTTGGAGTTCGACCATAATTGCTGCGTAGCAGCTGGGAGGGACAACCGCATGATTAGTGCCAGTGGCAACCGCATGATGAGAGGTAGTATTACCAGTGAGATTTAGGTGCGTTATTGGACTGTGCCACCAGGATTTGTTCACTTGTACGTCTACTATGCAGGGCTGCAACTCCAGCCTCTGATTCGTGTATGAACACACATGATATGAGCGGCGGGAGAGAAACTAGCTTGCAGAGACAGGCATCAAGCATACGGATTCGTCGAGCTGGCAAGCGTGCAAGGGATACACTTTGTACCCGCCAGATGATTTGTCGTTTGCAGGCGCAATGCCTGTGCCAAAGTGTGCAACAGTTGATGCATGTTATGTCTGGGCTGCATGCGCATGTGTCACTGAACCTCACATCTGCTGCAGCAAGCCGTGCTGCCGTTGGTTGTGGTATGCATCAGGTTGTCAGCCAAGGCTCAGCGAAGGGTTCTGGTCAGGTATGGGTTGGGTCACAAGTGTGGAACGTAGCGAGCTGGCAGCCAGCTATTCCGCGCTGAATTGCGCATTATTTCCTGTGGCCGAGTGCTGGGGATTGTTGCACTTCGTGCTGCATCGGGCGTGCGACCTCACATCTGTTGTTGCTGTGCGCTTCACAGCCCAGTGATGTTCTTGGTGTCAGAAACAGCATGCGCTGTTGTTGTTGTTGTTGTTGTCATCATCATCAATTGTTGTTGTTGTGTGTGGAATCTGTCTCGCTGGCTCCCAGGGACAGGAAATCAGGCATAGGGTCCAGGTGCAGCAAGCAAGGTAGAGTTGTCAGTCAGAGCTCTGCCGATTTCTGATACAGCTGCACGCATGTGTGCCTGAGATGGGTTCATGTTGGGACATACAACATTCTTAGAAGCTGCAGTGAGTGCCCAGAACGGCCTTGCACCCTATGCCACAGCGGGCAGCGTATTATCCAAGCATCCAGCATACTGGATTCTGATGTGTCTAGTTGAGTGAGAGCTGCTGCTGATGAGTTCCTTGAGCAGATGCTAGTTCCCTGAGCATGCATGTTGATGCATATCTGAATGATGGCGATTGCAGTGAGTGGTGGCGTGGCTTCTGACTGCTGTAGCAAGCATTGATTGGTGGTGTGTGTTTGCGGGAAGCGGATAGGAAACGGATACTGTTTCCAATTTCTCAAGCGCGTTACGTTGGTCAACACTAGGGCTGCATTGGATGCCCAGTGTTGCAGCTTGCACTCAGTGTGATTGAATTCAGGTGTCACGGGATAGGAAACAGATACTGTTTCCAATATTCTCAAGTGCGTTACTTTGGCAACACTAGGGCTGCATTGGATGCCCAGTGCTGCAGATTTGCACTCAGTGTGATTGACTTCGGGTGTCACGGGATCAAGCATATTCATAGTGCCACCTTTAGTGGCTCAGTCATGAACTTGGTGAGGAGAAGTGCTGTGGAGTGCGCAGTGTGTGCTGCCGCCCTCTGGTTTCTTATTCTTGACCTGGTTTATTCCTTGTGGTGAATGCTGTGCCCTACCTTTGGATGTTGCAAGGCTGTGCATGGCTACCGCCGCTGCTTGTCACGAGCATAACGGTTATGACAGCGCAGGTCGACTTTGCAGTGCAAGTGCAATCGCTGCAATGCAGGGTGCTGCGCAGTGTGATGATCCGTCTACTGGCACATTGCTGGTAGCTATGCACTTTCTACATGTTACTTACATTGAGGTCCTTGCAGCCGTTGTGACAGGCTGTAGCCTGCAGCACGCTGATACTTTACTTACTTTGGTTATTCGGCCTGACAAGAACTAGTTGTTGGTCAAAAGTACCTGTTTCAATCAGAAGCAGCTGCCCGCGGTGTATGCACAAGCTGACGTGGTACAGGATTAGTGAATTGCACAGACTTCTCACAATAAGTTGCCTGCAGCCGGCCGAGTTATTGTACCGGCTGGCTTGCGGCAGCAAGACTGCATGCATATGCATTGGGGTCACCCAGGCGCGGCATTTTTTGGATGTTGCTGTTTCATTACGATAGTGTGCTCAGCACTAAGTGTGCATGTCGAGTAGCTTCCGTGCTTAGGTGTGGGCCCATGCAGAGTCCGTTGCCACAGGGTACGCTTTTCGACTGTGCATGGCTGCTGGGTTCCCCCTTGACATGAGCAAGCAGCCAGGCGCTGTCTGGCTGATGGATGCCATACAGCACTGGCTACAGTACAGCAGGGTATCTTGTGAAAGCTTGATATGTGCGTAATAGTTGCAAACATAGTGGAGCAGTGCTCCCTCTTTCTTCCGCCCCGGGGGGGGCGCGGGGCCGATGGCGTTGATGCTATGGCTTGATCTGGTAATTTGATGATGATGATGATGATGATGATGATGATGATGATGATGATGATGATGATGATGATGATGATGATGATGATGATGATGAGTACAGCAGGGTTGGACCTGCTATAGCCAGACGGCTGTCGCACAAGCATACAGCAATGATCAGCAGCACAGTTCAGTGCTTCAATCTTTTGAACTGGGTTCCCAGGAGTGGCGTGGCCAGAACTGTTGTGCTGTGGAGGCAAGTGACATGCTCTAGGTGCGCATCCTTACCGGTGCCCCCTTGCCCTGCAAACTTTCAGGTTATGAAATACTACAATAAGGCATGGCATGGAGTCTGGCCACGTCAGAACCACTCTTGTTCAGTGGGTTCTGAGTGGTTGAGATGTTTCAGGACTCCTGCGACAGCACTGCTTCACATTGCATGCCATGCCACCACTTGAACAAGTGGCTTCATTCTTTTGCGTGTCTGGACTGCAAGCTTTACTACGTACTTGATGATTTATTTTGGTACAGAGCTCTGGCAGCTGTCAGCTGCAGACAAGCATTCCACGCCTTTGATGGCTGGCATGACGCGCAGCAAGGACAGTATGCAGGCGCATTGCTCTCGAATGCATGCCCCTGCGTGTTCTTTGATGCTTCCGTGCCCTACAGTGTAACACCCTCTGATGAACAGGCTCTGGCCTACAGCTGGAATTTTGAGACCTCAAGCACAGACCATCGGACGTCACATGATGTCAAACATGTGTTATTGTGAGCACTGCAAGCAGCAGGAAGCTTGTGGTCCTTAATTGTTGAAGATGTGGCTGCTGCAGCAGCTGCAAGAAGGTGGTGCCTGCTGGCATGCAAAACAGCAGCACTTTCATGCACTGTGTGCTATTGATGCCAACAATCTAACAGCCCAATGTGCTGTGCCCTCGTGTGTGACAGCTAGCCAGCTACCATGGTGCTTTACTAGGCTACAAGATGAGCAAAGGAACGAGGCGTCGCACGTGCTTAGTAGCAGTACTGCTGTCTGTGTCATGCCGTACAGCATGCGTTGCCGAACTGGCTACCACTTTAGTGCTTGCAGGCCACAGCAGTAACATTGGCATCACTTGTGTTGCATGTGTTCAGTTATGCTGCTTGGCAGCGTAGCTTGCTCTAGTTGCATGTATGGTATGTATCGCCTTTAGTGCCAGTGTTTAGCAGCACATGTAGGTTGGCTTTGAGCAGTTCATGGGCTTGTGCGTAATGGCCGCAGATATGTTACTGCAGTACTGCAATCTGATGTGGCAGCTTGAGCAGGTGCACCAGGTGCCAGGTACAATTGTGAACATGCCCAAGAAGGGTGACCTGACAGACCCCACCAACTACCGTGGTATCACCCTGCTTAGCGTGCTTTACAAATTTTACACCAGCGTTCTCAACCAGCGCCTCATCAAGTTTGCAGAAGGCAAGTCAGTGGCAGAGGGCACGACACAGCAACGGCAGCAGCAGCAGCAGCAACAGCAGGCGCAACAGCAGCAGCAGCAGCAACAGCAGGCGCAACAGCAGCAGCAGCAGGCACGTCAGCAGCAACAGCAGCAGCAGCAGCAGCAGCGTGTAACTGCTGCTACAGCAGCAGGAACGCCGCTGCTGCACGAGAGCCAGAACGGCTTTCGTCCCAAGCGTAGCTGTGCTGACCACCAGAGTGTGCTCAGTGAGGTGTTGGGTGGGAGGAAAGCTGAGGGGAAGGATTCTTATGTGCTGTTTGTTGACACCTATAAGGCTTTCCCAACAGTGTGGCTTGATGGGCTCTTTCAAAAGCTGTGGGACAAGGGGGTGCGTGGAAAGATGTTCCGTGTACTCTACAACTTGTATCAGGGTGCGCGCCGTGTGGTGTCTCACAAAGGTCATGTCACTGAGAGCTTCACATGTGACCTTGGTTTGCATGAGGGCGATGTTATTTCCCCCACACTGCACCTGTACTTCATTGATGATCTGCTGCATGAGGTGCATGCAAAGCACCCTGGAATCACCCTTATGGGCCCTTGTGACGAACCTGCTGGTCAGGTTGTGGCAGCCATGCAGGCTGATGACTTTGTTGCTGTGTGCGGATCTCTGGCTGAGGTTCAGGCTGTGGCTGCAACAGTTTATGAATACAGTTGTAAGTGGCGGTTCAAGCTGAATAGCTTGAAGTCTGCTGTCATGCATGTCTCACCAGCTAGACAGCCCAGCCAGCTGGCTGACTCTGGCATCATTTGGAATGGTATGCCTGTGCCTGTTGTATCAGAGTACTGCTACCTTGGCCTGTGGTTCAACAATGCCTGCAACTGGAATACGCACTTTGAGAAGATGTTGGCAAAAGTGCATCGTGTGAAGGGTGGGCTCATGCCAGTTTGGAAGAGCCGGCTCATCAGCGTGGAAGTAAAGCGTATCATTCTGCTTACATGCGTTCGCCCGATTGTTGAATATGGCAGTGAGGTCTGGTTTCCGTCAACTGCAAGGCAACTGCAACAGATTGACAAAGTGCAGACTGACATCATCAAGTGCTCAATGCGTTGCGGCAAGGAGCGCCCTTGCACTTCACTTGTTCTGGCTGAATGGGGTGTGAAGCCATTGCACATGTGGCTTCATCAGAGGGCGATGGAGTATTACTTTAGGGTTCAGCGTATGCAGAACTGTCGGTTGCCACATCAGGTGCTTTCAGCTGAGTGGAAGCGCCCTAGTGGTGCTGTTGCGGTGACACCTTGGCATAAGTATGTGCAGAGTTTGCTTTGCAAGTATGGTGTGGATGTTGAGGCGGC